>JAOBAT010114390.1:0-14149 GCA_026413305.1 Hydrozoanthus tunicans
TACTAGTGTTTTGACTACACTTACTTTATATGCGTAAGAAGTGAAACTAGAAAAGCTTGTATATAGACCAGTAAATGATGGAACATGGAGATCCTGATAATAATGGTAACCTAGATGATGCATTTCGAGTATCCTGACAACAATTTCTACCTAAACGTTGGAACATGGGCATCCTGACAACAATGGTAATATAGATGATGCGTTTCGAGTATCCCGGTAACAATTTTTTACCTAAATTATGGAACATGGGTATCATGATAACAATGGTAATCTAGATGATGAATTTCGAGTTTCCTGACAATGATTTTAACCTAAACGATTGAACATGGGCATCCGAATAATAAAGTCAACCTTGATATACTGGATGAGTTGGTAATTAATTGTTTGGGAAATGAGGCATTTTGAAGTCATTGTTAATTTAGACTATGACTGACTTTATGTTTAGGGCAAAACGATCGGTATAATGGTTGTGCAAAAAGTTAGCATGAACGTTATAGACTAAAAAGAACAATTCTAACAGATAGAAACTTATTTGTATGACGCATCGTAAAACAAACAAAATCGATGTATGCACTCGTTGTCATTAAATGCAAATAGAGAATAAAATAATTTTCATTGTTTTTCTTGTTCAGGAGTGTTACTGCTATTGCCTCATTGATAATCTGGTGTTGTTCACATTTGGAGCTGGATGTACCTGATAGATATGAAGGAGTAGGTGCTCCATATATAAACTCTTTTCTTTCATATTTTGCTCTTATCCACTGTTCTATTAGTACACTGAAGGAAAAGTGGAATAAGCATTAATAAAACACTATAAGGTACGATGAATCAAAATCGTTATAGTTATTTGTACTAACAACTTTATACTTGCACAAATATAGTATTTATCACTTCTATCAAAAATAAAAACAACTTTATACACTTTAGAATGGTTTATCTATAATATGCAGTTAGTTTTGATTTTTATTGCTTTTCAATGCTTACACAAACTGCCATATACATACGGTGCATCTGTGCTTTTCGGCCTCCGATAACATAATGGAACACTGTGAGACCAAATTTGGCTTCCTCTGATGTTTCCATTATCTGTCATAACCTGCAAAATGATTGTAAACAGACGTAAAATTCTAACTTCCTATATATAAAATTATGATCTCTATTACTTCGCACTTTTTACACTTCATTTTTCCTTCCTACTTCTAACTGGGCACCTACTTGTACCAACTACATCTACATCTACATCTATAAAAATAAATAACGAACTTTTCAAACAACTAAGTTTAAAAAAGGTTGTAATGCTGGACTAAAGGAACAGAAACCATGAATATTCTTTAAATTTTCTGCTTGCTCCCGCCACTTTTATACAACTAGCAAAGGTCACCATTTACTTGAAATACCATTGAGGTTTCATTTTCTCACCATAACTATTACCATGCATGCACATGAAAGCTGCAGGATTTGTCAGCCAATGTGAGGGTTCGTCCATTGCAACAAAGACAACCATTAATCTTTTTTACTCTGGATGCGCAAATGGCCTTTGTGCTTCTAGAGGTGTTTGATAAAAGCGTCTTACGCTTTGAACTCCTATGGGACTGTCTCGTGCTACCATTTGAGCAGAAAAAAGTTGGGGTAACTTCTCTCACAGCGCTAGACCACCTCCTTATAGACCTCAGCTGGAATGGAATCTGTGCCGGATACAGCTCACTTTCTTGATCTCATCCAAGGTAATTTGTCCAGCGTCTCATCGACTGGGACCTGTGGGAGCTGATTAAGCCCACCGTTCAATAATCTTGTTTTCGTCGGTGATCAATGTGGTACCATCTGTGCCGAGGAGGGTGGATTGTCCAGACATCGAGGAACCATTTACTTTCTTCATACTGCTGTGGAAGTTATTCATAGCGTTTCTGTCAACAAAGCCATCAATTTTGATGTTCAGGGAGACGTCTTGCATCTGGCGGAGCTCCCCCTGGATGGTGATGCGAAAGATCTTCAACACGTCTTTCTTGGATGTGGACTTAAAGATGGGTATTGTGAGCTTGATTTTCTCCTCTTACAACTGCTTTATTTCAGTGCAACTTTCGTCGAACCAAGGTTTTGTGTTTCCTGGCAGGGTACCAAAGTACTCCTTGGCTGTGCTGTACACTGTCTCGCAAAGTGAATTTCATCCGCTACCACATGTTGGTTGTCTGCTAGGGTGGACTCAAGGCTAACCTCTAGAGTTGCCGCAAATGATTGCTTAATGTCGCCTATCTTTCACTTGGAGAAGTACTGTCCGTCCGCGAAGCTGTGTTGTTGCATATTCCCAAGCTGCTGTGTAATGCACGCTGCAAACGTGGTACTGTCAAGATTTCTTTGATCAAGATACAAAAAAAAGAGATCCATTCTTCTCCTTGACAACTGCTGAACTGTGTACTTAGTCTATTGTTTCTGGGTTAGGGTTAGGGTTAGACGGATAATTCTTTCTTCTTCTTTTAATCTAGTTCTTTCTTAAAATCTAACACGATACTTTATGGCACTACTCAGAGTGGGAGCTTGGTTGGTAAGGCGTCGGGCGAAACTTTGTGACTGACTTCGTCTTCGATTCAAACTACTACTAGCTTGTAAAGGTTTTAGGAAAGATTTGTTTTCGGTCCTAGGGGTTTTCCCGTCGTATTCCCTAGTGTTAGGTGCTTGTACCAATTCTTCTCTTCGTTTTTGCTTCCATAGATAGGCTGTGTCGTGTGAACAGGCGCGATATGCACTAACTTGACTTTTTTACAAAAAAAGACTCCGATAACAAGAGCAGACATCCATGAGTAACCCTGCTTCACCTTACCCCATACACAGGTCTAATACTAGCAATAGATTACGTATACTGTTTAAATTGACCGCAACATGCCTAAAGAAAGAAAATAGCCTTTAATTCAAAATTAGGTCATAGAGTTCGAAGCTATGTCTCTATAAACAGTTTCTACAGTAACAAAGAAATCAATCTGTACAATGTTTAGAACATACAAATTCATATGCATATTTTATGTCAATTGATGACATGACTCACACATTTTACACGAGATCTAAATCGCAGGTGACCAGCTTTGAAAGAGGCTTCTGAAATGAATTTTCATAACACATGTGATGAATAAATTGCAGAAAAGTCAGGGCTTTGCACGAAGCCTGGATAAGCTGCTTTCTATTTTATGCAGTAGAACTAAAACGAAAGTTATTTGACACCATTTAAACCATTACTTTAAGAGTCTTCCACTCACTTAACAACCAAAGATAAAGAAATCAACAAAGAGTCAAAAAATCTTTGTTATATTAGTGACGACCATTAGCTTTTATCAAGCTGATAGCTTAATATCCAGGCTTCGTACGACCGGACCCAAGGTTCGTGTTGATGAAAGTACGCCGTTGTGAACAATAGACTGACGGCGCACGAGGGATAACTTTAGCGAGTTTAAGACATGAGGTTCCAGTATAAAAGGGTTAGGCCCGCCCCTTTTTCGACCCTTTTCATGAAATTTGAATAAATTTGGAAATGTAATGGCGGCTACTGATAAAAGAAACAACCCACTTTCAACAGTTCGAGGTCATTTACACCATAATCGTTAAACAGTTTCATTTTTTTCATAGTAAATGAAGTCATTGGCATAATACCGTTCTACTGGTATGAAAGGCTGCTGATAAGAATCAAAATATTCGAAATTTACCGCCAAAGCAATTTGAAATGCGCGCGTGCTTCACAAGACCAAATTAGACAAAATACGCCGACCGAGGCCCGCATTTTTTCGTTGTTATGTTCGGTGAAACTTCGCTTCAGGAATTAAAATTCATAGTTGTAGCATTAATAAAGTTAAAATCAGCAGAATACCGTCATGGCAAGGCTCAGAAGCAAGAATGAGCTATACACAATTGTAGATTGTTTGTTTTATTTTGAAATTGCGAAATTAATCTAAATGCAAATAAAACGTGAAATCAAAAAGCGCGCCACACTTGGCAGAGAGCAGAGACCTTGATAGATGTTAACTGGACGGCGGATGATTGGCAACTGAACGTGTGAAACCCCTGGGCTCAGCCCTGTTATACTTAAGATACGAGGACGACGACGCCTTACAAAAAACACCTTTCTGGTTTGCCCTTTCCGACCATGTCTGGTTCATTTGCCCTCTCTTTTGTCCTAGTGACACTTTGTGAACAGAAAAGGATTAGAGCTACCTGTATAAAGATAAAAGAAGATTGAGAAAATTTTCTGTTCACCGTTCCCGTAGTCGTCAGAACTCCAAACGCTGTAATTTTGAAGACGAAGGCGTGCAGCTGACCCGCACGGTGCATTCCAACGTGCAACTATTGTATTCACTACCGCCGTCGGCGTTGCCGTCCTGGTATCTTGAGCTCGCCATTTACTAGCAAGAGAACTCATCTGTTTTCTTATTTTAGAATTCAGTTCCTCCACGCTGTAATATGCTAGAATGTATTTAACGGACATAAAACTAGTAAAAGTTGCTTTAGTTAGAGCGTTATCGTAGACCAGTTGATCAAATCTTGGCAACGGACAAAGAACGATTTTCTACACAATACTAGAGTGTACGAGTGTGTTAGTGTATTGTGTTAGTGTATTGTTAGTGTATTGTTTTTTACTGGGTTGCTGGCAACGCAGTTAAAATCTACAGTTCGGATTTTTTTCGTCTCCTGAAAATCCACTGAAAATAACTGTTCCGCTGATAACAGGAGCTGGTATACCTCTGACTTGTCACATCGCCCAGTGCTGACAGACGTTTTCCGCTTGTGGTGTCGTATGACATAAAAACGAAACGTGTGGCGGTTGTGAGATTTCCGCTCTTGACTCACAGATGTGCCCAGCGTGACAGCGATAATGTCAAGACGGAACCAAACGCTACTAATTACTATAGCTCAGTCGGCATATGTAGCGAGTTAATTCATCAAAATTGTCAGACCTTTATATATAGTTAGAACTGAGTGCTGGCGCCAAAGGAACGGTTCAAAAACCGTCTTGCTAAAAATAAAATATCTTACAATTCATCATGAGTAACAAACACCTGAAATATGTGAATGAAGCAAGTGTAGGCTATAAGGTCAAATATCGTCAAGTAAGACTACAAAGAAAATGAAAGGTCAAAACATCCTTCCTGAAACGAGTCATCGTTAAAACGCACGTTAGCAAAATGTCGATCAGTTGCGTGAAGAAATATAGTTTTTCACTACTTCTGGCGACCAAACACTCTAAAATGTACTGTAAGTACTGTGAAGTGAAGTTTGAAAAATTATATTATCTTGTATCGCAACTGGAGTCCAAGTTTCTCGTGAAATTAATTCAGTCGCTTTGAGCTTTTAAGCGCAGTTAATATTTTTTAATTTCCGGTAACCTTTTGGTTTTCGTCATTTTTCCGCATTTGAAATACTGAACAAAATGACTTGTAAAAAAGACTAGTAGAGTGTTCGGGAAATTTAAAAAAAAAACAGCTTCTCGCTGTATCTGAGGCTGATCGAGATTTTGGTGAAAATATACCTGTAGTTTACTATCCGTCCATGTGTCAAGCCTTAGTGATTTCACCACAGAGATGCGAGTACCCAGATTCCGATGGATTCCACTACAACTAATGCAAATGAACAGCCCCATTGTTGAGGAAGCCCAGTTTGGATCTGTTGAGAGGTGTAGACGCAAGTATCAAACATGAACAGGAAGGAAACTGTGAAACGAACAACTAGAACATCAAACGGCAACCTAGCCGATAAAAATGACCGCTTACTCGGCGCTCCACAATCAGCACAAGTGTTATTCCCTTTGGTGTTCATAAGTTCAACAACTGCTGCCCTATTTCTGTCTGCGGACATCATCTCCAAAGATTTCACTCTTTGTTTACGGTCTCTATAAACATGTGAGGGAAATCAACATCCTTTCTCTTTTGACAGTTAGCTTAGCCAAATATGGTAAACAAACCCAGTAGTTTTGAGCTGAGGTGAGAAGGAAAATTAGGGAGGTGTGCACGTGTGTTGTTTGTGTCGGGAAAGAAGCCAACTAAATTTTAAGTAAGCTTTCGAGTTAGGACTTAATAACATTTAGGGTAGCGAATGGAAAAAGCTGAGACTCTCCGAGGTGCCAAGGCGGTCATTTTCGAATCCGAGCCCGAGATGAGAAATCTGTAAGCGTTGCGATCAAAAGAGCAAACAAATTTCAAGCAAAAGAGAGATTTCGAACTCTGCCGGAAATGCCGAGAATGCGAGCCGAGACTGCGAGACGGAGAAAAAAATAGAAATGACGAGACGTCGAGACATGACAAAAAAGATGACGAGATTTCGAAAATTGGCCGAAATTTGTCGAGAGTTTCATTTCAGTTTAAGGGAGCATTTGCTACACCTAAACTGATTTGTTAGCTCATTAAAAAGTGCGTATTTAATTTTGAATGCTGTGCGAGTACTAGTAGTTTTGTAATAAATCAAACAAGACGGGCATTTCAGAACGCGAGGAAAATGTGGAAATGGTAACTGAATGATACTGGTGTTTTTTACATTTCTCGAGTTGCTTTAATGCTTTAATAGGTATACTCCTAAGGCAGTAAAAACTATACTAGGAGTTTTTAAAAAGTTGTCCCAAATGGCAGTAGAGTTTTATCACCACAGTCTAATACTTTGGCTTCTTTATTTGCTTTATACTGAACTTTACACGGTACGATTAGAAAAACAAAGCAAACAGATCGACAAACGATGGCTAGAGAAAACGCGATTTCAATGTTTTCGCTTCGTTTTCTTATTCTAGTTCATTGTGAATAGCGTCTTCAAAACACTTTGCCACTTCGCCGAGAAATTGCAAGTTTCATCATCAATCAAACGATGAAACACGCTTTTTTATGTAAACGTTCTATTATAGAAATACAAAACGAGCGCGAACGCCTGATCAGCGTATATATATCTGATTTGTATGATCAACTGATAAAAACACGCCCGTGAATTTTTTAGTTCACGAAAAAGTGCTTAGAGAAAAACGAGCTGCTGAACAGAGCGAGCAAGCGAGTTTTATACTTCTTTTATAAAACATGCCACACAAACAGCCAATAAATCTCCAGACCGCGAGGCGATAGGCAGACACACCCTACTCATGTTTAAAGTGCATCACCTTGGCCGATCAGAACGCGCGTTATATCTGCTTTAATCTATTAACTCATAAAACATGGGGTTTTGATTAGTCAAAACGCGCATCATATTAAATCTATATCATATAAATGTTTTAAACTAAACTAGCCATGTTAAATAACAGCTAGGTTCGAAGTATCTGCTCTGTTAGGAACTTTGCTGTTTCCTGGTCTCTGGGTGTAAAAGGTTATCATACATCCTATTAATATTAGGCGGTTTGGCTGACAGTATCACTGGATAGTTTACGTGCGAGTTGGTACAACTCGATCAACAAATACTGAAAAATTTCCAGCACTGTCGGCAGCTCCTAACAAGTTAGTTATTATACGATACTTCCACGTTTCGCTGAAACGCTTGTCTTAGAACGGCCAGTGACAAAAAATCGGCAATCTCTTACTGACAAGTGATCTAATTGGTCGCCAAAAAATGGTGCTGCAAAATGAGCCATTTCATTCTCTCGAAACTGGTTTCCCGTTTATTTCTATTTTAAAGTTACAACTGGATGTACCACTGTTGGGAATCTGTCCATCCTTTGGAACTCAATAAACGAAATGGTAGAAAAAAAGGAAATGTGATAATTCTTTGTTTATCAAAGACATTTCACTGAAAATGAAGATGCCAGAATGTCGAACCTCACTGAATTGCTTCACTCTCGAGTTCTGCACAGGCTCAAACTGAAAAGACAAACACTCAAGGCGACGAACTCAATCTTCCGTTTACAGTGGAATCCCGGTTTAACGATACGCCAAGGGGACGCCAAAATTATATCGTTAAACCGGGATATCGTTATACTGAGATTCCCGGTATAACGATGTTGTGGGGAAAATTTCTAAAAGTATCGTTATACCGTGAAAAAGGTGACGTACGCGTTTTTACTCTATGTTCACTGATAAATTTGTAATTAATACTTTGTAATATCAAATGATTCACAAAATAAATAATGGTCTAAAGTGGTTTAAAACACGTCAATCAGCATTCTTTACTGCTGGAGTGTAAGCAAGAATGTTGACAGAAGCATTGATGTTTATTAATTTTGCTCTCGGGCAACAAAATCCCGATCGTTTAACCGGGAATCGTTGAACCGAATATCGTTAAACCGGGGTTCTGCCCCATACATTTTACTATAACTTTTGCCGGGGAAACGAACGTTTACCGTTATACCGGGAATATTGTTAAACCGAAGATCGTTAAACTGGGATTCCACTGTAACTTCACCGAATGACGAATCTACGGCGCTGTTTTAGAGGGAGGTATATAAAGGAGCAATTGCTATACTTATAGCACCAAAAAACCCCAACAAATTTCTTTATTTGCATTGTTGCTGGTTACTTGAAGATATGCTGGAAATGCAACGTACAAGTGCTCCTTTGAAAGTAAGTGGGCTCGTTTTTTTTTGTTTGCAGTTTAAAATATTTGAATACTGACGACAAAATACTTACCAGTTTCTACCACCTCGTTCCCAGGGCCTTCTCCTCTTCAAAGGGCCTTGGGAACGAGGTTGCGAGTACTCCATAAGGAGGCCCAAATAGGGAATTTCACCTAAAAAACTGATGCTCGAGCGGTATTTCTAATCATTTACTTCGAGAAGCATCCCAAAACTTACCAACCCAACAAAAAATACACAAGACCCCTTCCTCCCTATGGGGTGTATTGTCAGTCATCTTCTTTACTGTTAAAGCCTCATACAGCAACAAACTAAGCTTCGTCAGCAATTTTGATGTATCTTTTAAAAACGGTCGGGCAAACGCACGTTATGACCCTCCATAATTGAAAAGATCAATTCTGACATGCTGAAGACAAGGAAGTAAAACCCAAACTACCCGAGAGGAAGCTGAACACCCCCCTCCCCCCCCCAAACATTCGGGGTTGCTTGACAGGTGCTTTGACTAATGAATTACCGAGTCAATTACACTTGTAAAATCATTTTGAAACAATCCACCCCAAAACAAGATGCCTCCATTTTAAATAAACTACGGGTGTATTTCCTTGGGAAGAATCTTAATCCGGATTCTGAATCCAAGAGGGGGTTTTCGTTTCTTTGGTAAAATTTAAAATGGAATTATGAATTCAGTGAATTAACTCGTGACAAAGGTTTAATGAATTAAGCTCAATCTGGATTTTTATGTTTTGTTTTATTACATTGATTCAAGGAGTCACGAGAGAACAGGCAATAGGACTCATGGTCCCCTTCGAGGTCTACCACCGGGAGCTACGGTTTAACGGCCTTAGCCGAGAATTAAGACGCGAGCAAAGACAGCACCATCTCAACACTTATTTTAAGACCCTGAGTGAAGGTCGGGCACCGGGAATCGAACCCGGGCCTCCCGCACGGCAGACTGGCGCCTTACCAACTCGACTAACCAATTAATGGATTCTTCGTTTCTTTGGGAAAGGGTTCGAAAAAAAGTCCACGTGGCAAGCAATCTTAGCGCTAAAATACTTGAAGTAAACGTAGTTTGAAAATAAATATTCAACACAACGTTATAGTTTGTTTGTTAAGCAATATATTTTAGCTGGCCGAACCAACCTTAAAGAAATGAAGTACAACATTGGCCAGCGTGTTACAAATTTAAATATTCATGGCAGTTGTGAGCGGGCAAATTATTGCGTGGTTTGAGAAGACTTCAGTTACATTATGCTAAAAATCCTTCTGCCTTGGTGGGAAACCTCTCTTCTGTTTTATTGTTTCCCGCTTTCGCAAAAAGAAATCCTAGATTACTGCCAATCTCTTTTCGTTTTTTCCTTTAACAAAAAAGAATCTGTTTGATCTCGCGCTAAGCACACTTTGGATATTTTCCAAAGAGAAACACCCTACTTGTTAATTTTCTAATGACGAAGGTCCCGTAAATTGTAGAATTTGCAATAATTATTTACCCTCTTTTGGTTTGTTAATATTTACTGAAAAGAAAGTTTCCCAGATATTTCCAAGAATGTTTCCACATGTGTAATATGCAATATATAAAAATAATTCAAACCCAGTTGTATGCCTTGCGTCAAACTATTATTGCGATAGAATATTTTTCTTTTCAAAGGGAACAAAAGTTTTTTCAAATTTCTATTTAAATTCAAAGTGAAAACTAAATATAAAAAAGAATTAGTTGTTCTTTGATAATTCAGATTTGAATTTTGTCCACTTTTTTTGGGGTCGATTAAAACTGCCGAGTTACTAAAAGTTACTCTGCAATATCTTGCACACAATACGCTGAATTGTGGAAAGATTTCCTCTAAGATTTTTGGCCAGTGGAAAAACCCACAATGAAATCTTAGGTCGTGTTCTATGGAGAAAAATCGTTTTCGGTTGGTTTGGTTGATCAACCATTTCAACCAACTTTAACCCTGGTTGAATTCAACCGAAAGATGTTGGAAATTTAAAGCAAACCAACAAAACCGGTTTAGGTTAAAACGGGTGGTCCCAATAGAACATATAAGATAAAAACTCGCCTGCGCATGCTAACAGTTGCACAATTAATAAAGACAGCTCTCCGAAGTTCTATCTTTTCTCTACTGCTAGTACACTCTTCTTTTACATAAGAACGTTTTTAAGTATTTTACGGGAATTTAACCTCAGATGTTCCTAAAATGTTTTTGATCCGTATAATCAAACGTGTTTGGTATACACGCTCTTTTTGTATTAAATTTTTTTAAGGAGAACGAGGCTTGAGAAAATTTACTGCTTGATATACGAAAAAAAATGAAATCATTTGTTTTTTTCTAAATCAATCAGAAATAAAATTAACGAAACCATGATTTTGAGTAGTATTGTAACAAAACAGAGTTTTCGGCCTATCCTCAGCCTGTTTTTAGTCTGTTTTTTTTTCAAGCTGATGATTTCAATAAAAAGGTTCTTATAAAAAGAGTGTAACAGCAAATTTCTTTATTAATTGATAAAATTTCAGGTAAAAGTTGCATCGAATTCTTTCAGGCTGCAATGAGAAATTTGCAGAGAAATAAATGCCTCTATAAGCGACGTACGAGCCACAGTGGGCTAACTTATTGACTTCACGAATACTATGAAACCAAAAAGCTTCCTCGGTTCAACAAGAGTCCACAAATATCGTCTACAATCAGTTGAAGAACTCAACTTTGTTGAACTCTTTGTGAAGTTTGAATTGAAATTGAAAAAACGGCGAGCATAACTTCCCAAGAGTTGCATGAACACGGTTAATTAAAAAGTGAACTTCCAGGACTTTTAGCCACTTAATTTTTCAACGAATTATGGCTATTGTCAGTTTAGGAGCTTAGAGGTTCCTAAACAAACTTCAAACATTCGGTTTGAGACTGATAAGTTCTTAAAAGTTTCGATCTTGCAGTAATAAATGAACTTAACTCAACTCTTCAATCAACTGAACCGGCGTAATCCTTCAAAATGCAAGCCTACCAAAGCTTTCATAAATTTTAAAGTAAATGCGATTTGAAAGTTTTTCCTGTTTGTATTCGAAGAAACTGCGCTGTAAAAACTGCGTGTATTTTGTTTTTCATCTCGTAAGTTCATTGAGCTTGCATGCAGAAACAAACAAACTCTAGATCTCTCAGTTCGACATATTCATCGAAAAACTGCACGTAACACAAAAGGGTAAAATAACCATTCTGCATGTTAACCTGCTATGGCCACCGTTCAGTGCGTATGATGAAAACGCAAACAAACTTATAACGATGTGACTATGAGTTCGACCGGCAAACTCAAAACTTTAAATAGTCATACTAATCACGAAATGAATTTTTTCTGAACCGGTTGAGGCTGTGGGTCTTCTTCTTCCGATTAGAGGTTTCTGTGTCTTTCATAGCTAAGGGCAAGAGAAAACATGAAAGTGTTAGTTGCATAGCATGACTACAATAACTTTTTCTAGGAAAAACAAAAAAATGTGTCCGTAATAAACTGAAAGTAATCAAAGAGGAAGAAGAACAAAATAATAGAAGTCAACCTACTTCACGAAATTAAACTGGTAACACATGTCTCCACATGTAAGGTTTCTTCATACGAAATTTAAGTTTCGATACATAAATGTTTTTAAAACATTAACTAGTTTATAATGAAGTAGTTATGGCCCCCCAAAAAATGAAGTACCATTTATATAGTTTGACTAACTACTTGTATCGGTCGAGGCGCTTTTTGCCCATGGGCGAGCGCTGCTGTAAGTGATTTTGTAATCTAAAACACGACTGCCATGTTTGCATCGTTCATTGCGCATGTATTTATCCTTCTAAAAACCTCGGTTCTCTGGTGGACACGAGTCCTTTGCTCAAAACATGCTGTACTTTGCCAATAAGACCGTGGTTATTCTCTCATAACAAGCGTCGTTTCTGTAATTTAGTTTTGGTCGGTCTCAAAGTACAATGCAAAGTTTGAAGCGCATATTACGAAGTATTTTGGTTTAATTTCGGAAGAAAGAAAATTTTACATAACAAGTTTTCTTGCCTTTTAACGAAACATTAACACAAACTTAACACGGGTCATGTTTTTGTTGACTTGCCAGTAAAGACCTTGCCTTGCCAAGGTTGAAACCAAACTTAGGAAGCGATTTTTTATCCGGCAACTTCAGTACTAGTGCTGCATGCCTTATCGCTATCGTCACTACAACCAAAAGGTTTTACAAGCATTTTTATGGCTCTAGAAAAACAAATGTAATTAAAACACAAAGTAGCATTCGTACAATGAATCGCTGAGCATATACATTTCCGCATGTTGTGTGTATATATATGTTCAGTATTTTTACCGTTATTTAAGTAATTCAAAACTAGCTGTTATCTAGCGTTGTTATCTATGGTTACTTATAAAAGTCCGTGCACACACTCCTTAGAATGCTATGAAGCAAATGGCCTATTCAGAGAAATCGTAAAATTTCAAGTTACTATTTCTGAAATGACCAACCTTTAATCGTCCTCTGAAACCGATACGGCTTTTGACAACACCGCGGTATTTCCTAAAGGCTGGAATATTTGGTTTGCGTCAAATCTTTAGATTTCCTCTTTAGTATATTCTCGACGATTATTTTAACGATTTCTTTAGCGAAATTCAGTTTCATAAATTAAAAGCTATTGATGCGTTATTTCATTGCAGTAGATTCAGCTTTTTAAAATTTTACAACTTAAATTTTTGATTTAATTTTTAAGCTAGTTACCTTGCTGTATAGATAAACTTTAGCCGACAGTCTTTCAGAACTCAAATTTGGTTTCGTACACTTTAAGACTACCATAAACCTCGGTTTCTCATAATGGGTTTCCACAATTTTGTAAGGGGTTCCAAGTACAAAATATATATTTTATCTCTCCCAGATTGAAGACGTGAAACCGCGACTTTATAGTATCTTACCAGTCTCAAAACTGCAGTCGCTAGGATTATATTTGACTGCGTTATCGTTTCTAGAAAGCTCAGGCCCTTGTCTCGTTTTAACCAAAGATTAGCTCTTAGAAAAAGAAAAGAGTTGCTTGGAATACAGCCCTTACCATAACTGCCGAGTTACAGCAATGAAGCATTCATGCAGTTTTGATGGCTGAAAGAAAAAAAATCTTACCAATCTTCTCTTCATCAGTCATTACCGAGGAAATTACCCTCTGCAGATCCTCCATCCACAGACTCATTTCGTTTTCTGTCATGGTGCAGAGGTTAAACACCCGATCTGGCGTGGTCAGGGTAAAAGTGTTTGGTTTCAACTTGTGCTTGCCAGACAGCCCTTCCTCGACACTGTAGCCTTCAGCTTTTGTACCGAGGCATATCTCCCCAAGAGGATTCGCATCCTTAAGAGAAAAATATTTTTGATGTTTAGCATACTCAATCTCGCCTAGGTGAAGGTAAGTCGGTATTTAAGTTTGGCGTGACAGAAACGAGGCGTTATACTCGCCAAATTTGTTTTTCCTCAAAAATTTTTTTACAAGATCAGATTCTCTGAAAACATTTGAGCCTCTTCTGCCGGAAAATCAAACCTATGAGCTTTGATAATAATGTTTAGCATTTATATAGCGCGCTTTTCCATGTGGATATGATCAAAGGCGCTTAACAATGATTTACAGATGACTCTGGTAT
>JAOBAT010114401.1:0-10875 GCA_026413305.1 Hydrozoanthus tunicans
AAGATTTGGCTACTATTGGATGAATACAAACAAAGTTAAACAAAATTGAAATCGGCGTGGGCACTTTCTGCCCCCCCATTTAAGATAGGGTTAAGGGGTACCAACTTACAATTTAAAGTTAGGAACTACATTTTTTAGTTTGCAAAACATGTTTTGTTCATGTCTCTGAACATCTTCAGTTGTAGCCGGGACTAGATTTACATATAATGTAACATGTTTTGCAAACTAGAAAATGTTGCTCTTTACTTTAAATTTTAACCACCAAGTTATTTTTGGAAGTTGGTTTCTTGACATAAAAAATCAATGTAAAAAAAACTTATGTAGTAAGTGGGTACAAGTAAAGCTCTCTTTCCCTTTTTTATTAAACCTCGGCTTTTCGCAATCATATTGACTAAACAAATGTGTATTCGTGATGAATGAGGAATCTTTTTTAGCACAAGAACATGATTTGATAAATCAACTAAGTAGAAAAATTCTGTTCTACTGTCTTAATGATTTCATATCTGCCCTAAAAAAAGATTTCAGTGAACATTTTATTTGTTGCGAGAGAGCTATGGAGTACGCAGAGTCCCTTGTTTTATACTCATTCAGTGGCACAATTTTTATGAGTGGCACGATTTCATTCAGTTTTCAATGTTTTATGTTTACCATATTATGAAGAGCGGCTCGTCTATTCATACGATAACAATTGGAACTAATTGTTTGTTTGCCTGGCATCGACCCACCTGCGGGCTTTGTACGTGGTTGTTGAACCGGCCTTGCTCCTTAGCTGACAGTATAATAGAACAACTGCTCTCTTGTTCGTTACTATATAACACACTGCAAGGTACTGTTCAGCTTAGCCACTGGAGGTAAATCCATATCAAGAAAAATGCGTCTCTTGTTTGTAAACCTTCTGATCCTGGTTGTACTTTCCGTTCTGTCAAGTGGTAAGATGGCTCAGTTTTGTTCAATAAAAATGTGTTTTTACATGTTCAGATAAAATAAGCTTTTCCAGCAACTATAAGTTTCTTCCACTTTTTCAACAAAATCGGAATCAAATGAAGTGCTCGGAGGGTCAGGTTTTAGGGAATCGAGCGAACACGCTTTAAGCTGGGCCGAATTTAAAAACTTATCTGATAAACGGAGGCTGGGCATTAAATAGCTAACGCGATAGTTTCAACGTTTTTCCTTGGTGGAAATACTTTGTAAATGTATTTTAGGGAACGCCTTTTGAAGTTATACCTTATACTTGAATGCTCACTAAGAGTTTACCTCTGAAAATAGAAAGACTGATTTTTAAAACAATTTCGCATATCTAAGCTACTGCTATTGTTAATTCCCAAAAGAGTTGCAACGAATGAACACCTAAACTAACTTGTTCTAAATTTTTTTATAAAAACGAGTTTTGAGCCGGATCTTTAAACGGATAAATGTTTTAAAATTTTTCTCTAATAAAGAGGGCAGTGAGCGTTTGAACGTTTAGCTTTTTAAATTTTTAAACGGTATTGGGACAAAGTTTCTAACCAAACCGGCACATTAATAGTGTCTGTTGAAACAATTCAGGAAACTGCAGGTGAGCAGACTTGTTTTAAAATGCAAGGAAAGAACCATTAAAAATTCTAAGATCTTTCTAAATGATTTCCAGACATATATGGGAACTTATTTTAACAATTCAGGACTTATATTCCGATTTCTAAGAACAAAAAAGTTAAAACAAATTCTCATAAAAATCTGAAAATTTTTCAATAAGAATCTAACTTCTATTTGGCTCTTTGCTGAGAAGCTTTGCAAATAACACTGAAGATGTAAAAGGACAAAAAATTTGCATGACGGGATAGTTGAGCTTTTTGAGGCAAAACATGAATGCTGTAGGCGTTCTGCTGCAGGTTTTCTTTTAAGAAAACTTTACACACCAAACTATTACAAATACTTTCAGAGGAGGACAGTTATGTTCAATTACAAATTTTAATTACAAAACTCGCCCAAAGTTAATTTTATTTTCCGATCGATTCTCAATTGTCAATTTGCAAGTCAGTTGTTGTTTGTTGTTTTCAGTTTTTTCTTCTTCTTTCTCGATTAAAGTTTTTAACTACACTATTATATGTAACATATATTTAGGTAAAGAGTTCCGTATTTTACAAAAGTAGTCTCTTTTTATGTATATATCACTTAAGAATTAATATAACACATTTACTGTTTAAATGCTATTGTATATTTATATTACTGCCAGCCTCGAATAGCTACCCACGCTAACTGCGGCAGTAAAATATAAACTGTACATAAATTTGCGAAATAGTAATAAAGTTGAGGTTGAAGTTGAAGTTGAAGTTGGAGGCGTCAGATAACCAATGAAAGTGCCAAATAAGCCATGTAATAACAAAAAATGTCAGACCCCAATGCTAGAATCTAATACCAAAACGTGCCCTGATTTCCGTATATGCATCCAATATCTGCAAGGCCTTAAAAAAAAACTTGATATCTCACCTCGCACCCATTTTCTGTTTCCCTGTATTAAGACTTTCAAAATATATGAAAGATCATTCGAAAATTCAGTTTATCCTTAAGTTTTAATGATTCAGTTACTGTTAGTAAAGTTTATAGCTTTCAATTTCATCCTGCATCCTGTTAATGAACAACGACTGGTAGTTCTGGAGTACAATCCAACGAAGGTAACACAAAATCAAATTTTTTCTTGCAACTGCTCAATAAATAAAAAATATTAATCTGCTTTTGTTTTTTTACTTCTCGTGTTACATCTGAAACATAACGTTTTATATGTCTGACCACACAATGGAATAAAGTTTCTAGATGCTAGTGGTAAGCTCTTTCGGATTATCCGTACCGCTCAATTCTCTAATCTATACCAACATTAAATATTACTATGATATTGTATTATTATTATTAAATTATTATTTTTATTATTATTATTATTATTATTATTATTATTATTATTATTATTTCTATTATTGTATTGTGACTCTATCGTTCTTATTGGTTCAATCAAACTCGGTCATCAGCTCATGTACCGAATTGACCATATATGGAAAGTAACTGCGTGTTCAGTGTTGCATGCAAAGCAGTTCTAAAAATATGGTTCCGAATAGATTTATAGCTGTCATTTTCAGATATCTTTAGGTTAGGAAAACTGAAGAAACTTGATAAAACAAGTATCCCTATCTCGCTAACTTGCATGGAGCTACGCGCCTCATTGGCTGTTCACCATCTCACATCCAACGCGCGCTCACCTAAAAACCGCCGCCTGGTTAGCCTAGTTGGTAAGGCGCCAGTCTTTCGTGCGGAAAGCCCAGGTTCGATTCCCGGTGCCGAGCTGTCACTCAGGAGGAGAAGGTACTGCATTTGCTCTAACACCTGCAAACGGTTAGACCTTCGCGTCTTCTCAGATAAGGACATTGAACCGTAAGCCCAGGCTCTCGATCTTCTATCGGGGGATTTAAAAGAACCCACAACACTTGTCGACAATGAGTAGGGTGATCCCGGTGTCGTTGTCTTTCTCTTCTACTAACTGAGGGCAATTCTTAACTCATATAAATGTGAGCCGTATATAGCGGACTATCTAAATTATTGTAAACGCATTGAGGCAATGCATAACGCGTAGCAAGAACAGTTATTATTATTATTATTATTATTATTGTTATTATTATTATTATCATTATTATTATTATTAAAAACTGTTATCCTTTTAATTTATATGAATATTGAATATTTTGACTAAAAACAAACATAAATACGCACTTCCTTGTTCTACAGGTTGTAAGAACGTGAACAAACATTGCCCTAAGTTTAAACATAGGTGCAAAACTAACCCGCGGATGCGAAAGTTGTGCCCCGAGACGTGCAATTTATGTAAGACAATTAATCAATCATGCTCTATCTTGGTACTTTTAATTATACAAACATAGTTGTGGCCAAGGAAGTTGAATCAATTGTTAGCAAAGATCTGGGTCCACGGTCAGTTCTTGTGCTTATAGCCAGGGAAGTTGTGTCAGTTGTTAGCAAATATCTTGGCCCACAACCAATACAAGTTCTTGTGATTATAGCCAGGGAAGTCGTGTCAATTTTCAGCAAAAAGTCTCGGCCCACAATCAGTTCTTGTGCTTATAGCCAGGGAAGTTGTGTCAATTGTCAGCAAAAAGTCTCGGCACACAATCAGTTCTTGTGACTATAGCCGGGGAAGTTGAGTCAATTATTAGCAAAGATCTGGGTCCACAGTCAGTTCTTGTGACTATAGCCGGGGAAGTTGAGTCAATTGTTAGCAAAAAGTCTTGGCCCACAGTCAGTTCTTGTGTTTATAACAAGGGAAGTTGAGTCTATCGTTAGCAAAGAATAGTAGAATCACAACCAGGGCGAGTCTAATAATCAACATTTCCAGTTGCACATCTTCATAAAACATTCAATATTGACACGTACTTTCTTGCTCTCCAGGTTGCAACGATTCAAACAAACACTGCCCAACCTTCATAAAGAAGTGCAAAACTAACAAGCGGATGCGAAAGTACTGCCCCAAGACATGCAGATTATGTAAGATAGGTTATGTTGCACATTGTGGTACTCTTGGTAGCAGCTGAGTTGGAAGAGAGAAAGAAGGGGTTGGAGTTAGATTGGGGGAAGGGTTGTTAAAGTATTGTCTAACCCTACCCTCGAACTAAGAATACGACTTTCATAGACTTCTACCGAAAGAAAACACCAAAAAGCTTCGCTTAACTCTTAGCTTGCTGAACCCGTTAAAAATTACTTGATTATTTAAAGGTTGGCAGTCAGTACGTTGCTCACAGAACACGTATTAGAACAGGTTACTGACCGTTGCGCATGCTCATGGAAAAGGCTTACACCTAAAGAAGGCCTTTTCGTAGTGAATGTAGCATAAGTTGTCCGATGTTTCTACCGATGATTTTCATTGTCAAATCAATAACACTTACATGTCTCATCAGAGTTTTATTATTCCAAAACAAAATTTTGTCTTAACTCAACTTAAGTAGCTTTTTAGCTTTTTATGTTACTACATTGTATAGAAACATAAAAAAAATGTAAAGAAATGTATGTTTTACTTTATGTTATTTTGTAAAACAATAGGTCAAAAAGTCTATGGCATTTGTAAACATTTCCTTTCCTTTCCATTTTTTCAGGTTAATTTGTTGCGAGGTACTGCAAGACTCCTAACCATAGATCAGAGCATGCCAACCTTTGGTTGTACTGTGCAAAGCATTTCCCAGTGATGTAGCTGTAGTTCTATGAGTGTGCAATAAACATGATAAACCTCAAAGCCCCGTCTGCAGGTTGTTATCAATCTAGTTATACGTGTGTAGTTATATACTTACTATATAACTTCAGTTTGCTACCTCTAAAGTACATTAAAGATAAGTGCTGAAGAAAGGATATACGCAAAACAGAAACAAGAATATCTTTACAAAATGTATCATTTAAACATGAGATTTTAGTGAGAACTTACTTACCGGACCTCTGTTCGGCATTCAGAAATTTTTCTGTTCGTCTTCTGAGCCATTTTCAGAGGAAATTTGATTTTAGCTCGTCCTTTCTGAAAAGCAGTACTTTTTACTAATTGTAAACACCGTGGATAAATAAAGTTTCATCATCATCATCATCGTTATCTATTTCTCTCTCTCTCTCTCTCTCTCTCTCTCTCTCTCTCAATTCATCCCAGTTAAAAGAGTGTTTGCTCAAATCTCTAAAACCTGCCGTTCCGAGCAGTTGTTAAGCTTGTGATTTTGTTATTTTTGGAAAAGCTTGTATTTTCTCAACAAGCAAATCAAAGCAAACCAAAGCCATCGATCTTTCCTTGTGCATTGCGCTATTGTTGGACAGAGCAGAAAGTACAGCCAGGGTTAGAGGAAGAACGAACAAGAGACGCATTTTTCTTGATATGGATTTATCTCCAGTGGCAAAGCTGAATAGTACTATGCAGTGTGCTATGTAGTAATGAGCAAGAGAGCAGCTGTTCTATTATACTACCAGCTAAGGAACAAAGTTCACCAGCCACACATAAAGCCCGCAGGTGGGTCGATGCCTGGCAAACAAACAGTTAGTTTTAATTGTTATCCTATAAATAGACGAAATCAAAGTTAGATACAACCTTAATTGACTAGACTTTCGAAGTAACCTTATTTAAGAGGGGAGTACAGTCAAAAGCCTTTATTATAGATGACTTTATGTCAATTATAACGATAAGTGTATTTTTGATAATATCACAAAACGTGAGAAAAAACACTCTCTTTCGCTTGTAAACGCAACATATCGGAGCATCTTGTATATTTTCGTAATTGTTGATGAGTTTTAAGCTTTGAGTTTTAGGCCATGGGGGAGCGAGAATGTTAAATTTTTGAAATTTCAGGAGAAAATTGATTTGGGAAAATGTTAATAAACGTTAATAGTTGATCAGTGTTAAAACGCAAAGTCGTCTCCAAACCAATGCTCCTCTCGCGCATATCGGGAAGGGCGATATGGTGCTTACCCTAAACAGTTTTCCTCTTCGAATCACCCTCCCTAACCGTCACTATCCCCCAAAATCTTACCTCTAACTCCCCCCCCCCACCCCTCTCCGACGTAAAAACATTATCGCAACATCACTTAATTCGTGAAATGCGCGTATCTTAAAACGGTTTAACGACTACTGAAAGACCAGGCTTCCCTTTGAATATGATTTACAAAGACACTGAACACTGGTAAAAGTTGTGCCACTTCATGAAACTGTGCCACTAAAACCTTTATGAAATTTTATGGTTTCCTAACATGCATACTTCAAACATCCCTAATAACACAAAAATATTTTCAATGGAGCAGGAGACTGCTTTTGAACTAAAATAATCATTTGAGAAAGGTCTCGTAATTTTCACAGAATGAAATAAGCAAAAAAGCCTTTGCATCTATTATCACCTTTTGAATACACAAAATTGTAGACAGTCAAAGTGTAAGAACAAACAAGTCTAGAAACTAATTAAAATTACTCATGCACGCAATATACAGTTAATTTCTGAGTGACCTTTTTACACATAGCCAAAGAATTGTTTTTGGTCTTGAACGTTTGTGCTTAGTTTTTTATTTTTGCTCGCTTATTAATTATATTTCATATGCCTTTTACCTTTTTCTTGCGTTTGATTGATAACTAGTACCTAAACAATTCAGCAATTTAAAGTGGAGGATTTCTAAAAAAATTTTGAATAGACGATTTTCTTAGAGAACAATTTAACTATAAAGTTAAGCGACAGCATGTCTAAGTGACGAAGTTTCGAATTTGTTCGCCTCTGTATCAACTTTGGCGTTGTTGTATTCAGCCAAGACATAAATGCATTCTAATTTCAGTATATAAACTTTGTTTTGCTTCTTGGACAATAAGTTGGAAGTGACGTTCAGCGGACGTCGAGACGTCATCAGTTAGACGTGCTATCGCTTAAGTTTTCTACATAGCCAAAAAATTCTTATTTTTACGTTCATACTTAGATTTTGATTTTTGCTTGCTTACTAATTTTTGTATGTCTTTTATTTATTATAAATTTTTTTGCGTTTCAATGATTACAAGGACTTAAACAAGTTAGTAATTAAAAGTGGAAGACTTGTGTTAAGTAGACAATAAATAAATAAAATAAAACTATTACTGGACATTAATCCTGAAAACGTAGCGACGTTTCGCCTAGAACCACTAGGCTTCTTCATGCACGATCGTTGGTGGAGGCCGTTGCCCGCGGCCTATAACTTTGTCCCATTTCGACTAATGACAACGAAACTTGGCACAAGTATAGTTTGTTGCAAGACCAATTAGTTGGTGTGTTTTAATTAACATTATACGTCACAATGACGTCATGATGACGTCAAAAAGCGAATTTTGTCGTTTCCTTCAGCTTTGCCGTATTTCAAGCAATTCAAAAAATAACCATCACAAACTTAGATGTTTACAAATGAAATACATTGCTTCAACAAAAGGAGTGAATATGACGTCATGATGACGTCATGATGACAGCAAGAAAATATTAGCTAGGGAAATTTTAAAAAAGCGTTTTCGAGGGGGGAAGGGGGGGGGGATTAGAAAAAGGCTCCAGGATATAACTCTATATTTTAATTAGAACAACAATAAATTAATTGAATTGTTTAGGCACAAGTAAAACAGTAACTTCTGTCATTCCAGAACCGTCAATTCGGATAGTATCGTCCTCGGATACATTTTTCAAAATTCGTATGCAATATGACGTCATAACCTGTGACGTCGTAATAACGTAATAATTTAATTCATGCATGGGAAAATTATTTGTGACTCTTTATCTAAAGTTATTATACTAATCCATCCGAAAAACCAACACCAGCATAAAAGATTCTAAAAAAGGAATACATTAATGAAAAATAAGGTTAAATAAAGCTGTTACCATAGCAACAGCTGGCACGCCAACCTAATTTTTTTTGAGCATGAAGTCCAGTAAATTTTAGGAAAAGTCAACGAATTTGAATGGTTTTGCTCTAATATTGCCAAGGTTACAATAAGTTGAAATCGGCGCGGGCACTTTGTCCCCCCCCCCCACTCGTGTAAGATAGGGTTAAGGGTTAGCAGGAATAAGCAGGTAAACTGTTGGAGTTTTGTTATAAAGAAAGTTATATCTTTCTGAGTTGCTAAATGTGTGAGTGACATTAGAGAGATTGTAGTGTGCAATTATGCAGGAGTCATTTTAACTAATGATTAGTATATTGTCTTATCGTTTTTTTCTAATACAAGTTGCTGTGTTCTAATATTCGTTATCTCCTTTAGTAAATTTTTTTTAAGTCTAGATATTTCAGTACGAAGATCGTCTTCACAAAAGGTAGATTAGTCTGTCATCGTGTTAAATAAATAAACGAACCAGGGAAACAAATGAGAATTTCGGAGCATAAATTAAACTAAAGCTCGTAGGAGAGGATCAAAAACCATTTGGGAGTCAGTATACGCCAATGAAACTTGACTGCTCTGCCAATTAGAGCGTGCAGTAAGAAACCTTTCTCAGAAAAAGTTAATAATAAATAATAAATGACATTCTCGAGTGTCAAAACTGCTTCAATCTTAGTGGTACCTTGTGGTAAAACTTTATGCTCTAAATATTCTGCTTTGTCTAGAATGGAATGAAAATTTGAAAGCTCTTGTTGTTGCCTCTCTGATATGGCTAACACAAGTATATCTGATTTCTAGATGATCTCAATGTTTTTTCTTCCAAAGTTCACTGAATTATTCTTAAAAGTTCGCTCATTCAAAATACGTGGCCGATCAATAATGTTAAGGAATGTCAATGCAACCATACCAATTTTAATATGACAGCTGACTATTCTATTGGAAAAACTAAAGTTGGATGAAGATTATAAACCAAAAATCGGGAGAACACACAGGGTAGGAAGGAAAGACAGATCAGACGAGGCACGAGGAATAAAACCCCGTACGATCGTGTGCAAAATGTACGATTGGAAGGAAAAGGAATACCTCATCAAGAGAGCGAGGAAACTAAAACCCCCTGGACTATTTTTAAACGAGGATTAAGCGAAAGAAACGGTTAGAAGAAGAAAAGAAAAAATGCCTCAATTAAGAGAAGCAAAGAAGCAAGGAAAACTTGCGTATTGTAATTTGGACAGATTAACAATCCGCCCGCGTAAGTATTAAAACTGTTTTATAGTAAATAGGCGATGGTTTCAGTGCTAACTAAATGCTAAAAAAAAGTTAAAATCTTGTCGTTAAATGTTAAAGGGATAAGAGATCCCATAAAGCGAAGAGCAATCTTTCGGTGGGTTAGAAAACAAAATTCCGATTTACATTTTTGCAAGAAACGTATTCTCTTGAGAGTGAAATCAATATGTTAAGGAATCAATTAGGTCAAGGTAGACTTTTTGTTAGCGGAAATTGAACTCATTCAAAGGGATGTGTTGTTCTGATACGATCAGGAGTCGACATTACAAACAATGAAGCAGAAATAGATAAAAATGGAAGGTATATCCTTTTGAATGCAAAAATTATTAATGAAGAGATAGTGTTAGGCAATATCTACGCCCCAAATAGTAATAAAGAGCGAAGTGACTTCTATTCACCTATTGAACAAAAGATAAGAACAAAAAATGTCGATAAAGTGATATTTAATGTTACGCTAAATGAATATTTAGACAGGAGATCTTTATCGACATAAAAAAGAAGAAAACATAAAGGAAGAGGACAATTATTAGAAAAAATAAGTAATTTAGATACGATGAATATATGGAGAAAAAAGAATCCGCAAAAACTAAGGTTCACATATAGAAATCACAATCTAGATTAGACTTCTGGCTTGTCTCAGGAACGCTAAGCGATCATGTTTTAGAATGTAAGATCGTTCCAAGCATTGCTCCCGATCATAGTTCGGTGACAATTACCCTTAAATCTAAACTAGAAAATCAACGCGGCCCGGGACTGTTATTGAATAACGAAAGCTTTGTCTTATATATGAAGGGATGTATAAGTAACTCAATGATCAATCAGGTTATGTTGATGACGCACGAACAAAATGGGATTTTATTAAATGCAATATCAGAGGCCAAGCTATGCGATATTTAAAAAATCGCAAAAGAAAAATGAAAGATGAAGAAAAAGAAATGTCAAAAAAATTAGCGGATTTAGAAGAAAAGATTTCTCAAAATACTAACGATGAACCACTAACCGTCAGTTACGAAACTGTTAAAAATAGATTAACGGAAATAACTAACTCTAAAGCCAATGGGGCAGTTCTGAGAAGTAAAGCCCGTTGAAGAGGGCAAAAAAGGACGAAATATTTTGCTAATTTAGAGAAGAGGAATTATGAGTCTAAACATATTTCCGAACTAATAACAGAAAGCCAACGATATATAACCGATCTGAGAGATATTTTAGAACAAGGTGCAAAGTAT
>JAOBAT010114412.1:0-37331 GCA_026413305.1 Hydrozoanthus tunicans
CTACTACTACTACTACTACTACTACTACTACTACTACTACTACTACTACTACTACTACTACTACTACTACTACTACTCCTAGTACTATACTACTACAAGTATATAGCAGTATTAGTGGTAATAATGAAAAATAAAAACAACAAAACTGACAATAACAATAATCAAACCCCCTAAAAAAGTGCTCGAACAGATAAGCATCCCGGGGACTTTTGAAAATTTGCGGCATTCGTGTAATTTATAAAGTGACTTAAGTTATCATCGGTTATAAGAAGTGATGAGTTAAGGATAACTGAGGCCGGAAAAGTTCAGTAGCGCAATGGCTACTTCAAAGGATAAATATTGCAGTTTATGACAAGCCGTTGAGAACAGTTAATAGCTCAAGTCTTATAATTTATCACCGAATCATAACACAATTTATGAGGAAGTGTTTTTTTTTTCAGTTTACGGCAAGTTTGCTGGCCAGACGTTCTTAAATTCCTTACTATTAAGAAAACATACTACAGAATTCCAAAAATAAGCTCCTTGAAGCATTTACGATCGAGTAAACTTACCAAGTATTTCTAATCCTTCCTTTTTGCGGAACTGACTATTGCAACAACATTAGTTTAGTAGAAATGGTATCAGTGGATAAATAAGCCTCGAATTTTCTCGTTGCAATTAGTCAAATCCTTTTATTCTCTTAGTTACTTCACGAATGTAACTGGCTTTTGGACTCCCTGAATTGAGTCAGTTATTAAGCCGTATAAACAAAACAAGCGAGTTTACCAGAAAAAAAAAACGTTTGCTAGCCCTGTTGTTTAAATATCCTAAGAGTTTTAAATTTTTATTTGTATACATTATCTCAAAGCACATTACATTATCTCAAAGTCAAAGCAAGGAGTTCTCGAAGTGAGTGAGTTAAAAAAAATCCCTTTAAAAAGGTTTGCTACCCATGTCAGTTGCTTGAGTTTTGCAGAGTATTAGACAGCTATCTTTTCGTGAGCCCACAGCAGGTCTAACTTCAACACTCGCTTATTTGATTAAGTAAGAAGGTCACAAATGCTGTTTTCTGGACTGACACTGTAAGTAGTTAGATATTTCTGGAATGAATATGTGTTTCTTTGTGTCAGTGACAAGTTTCTAGTTTGATTGCAGCAATCTGTATTGAGAAACTCATTGATAAATCTAGAACTCATTAGTGGTTAGAATTCTTACGTAATTGTTTGACGTTTTCCATTTCCTACTCATAAATTTTGCACTTCGAGAGATAGTACTGTTTAATACTGTTTAAAATAATGATGATCAGGTTGAATGACGGCCAATGATTGGTTTTTAGTAAACGGTGTAGTATGCTTAAATACTCCAGCTATGTTTTGTGTTTTTTAGGAGTAGCTAACAGATTCCTCAATGATTTTTCTGAGTTTAAAGTCCTGTATAAATAAATCTTGGCAGAGAAGGGGACAACACAAACCGTTGGCAGTGCATGTAATTGTGTAAGTAGAGTAGAGTATGTAAAGTGTCGAGAAAAGCATTAAAACTAGATATTTGAAGTAAAATGTTTTTCGTTTTAGAAGAAATAACTTCTGTGAAAATATTCAAGTGATCACATTTGTTCTGTAAGCTGCAATATTTTATGCGATAAACTCCTTTGCTGATAAGAAAAAACCTGGCCCTCAAGCTGGAAGATTATACATATTAAGCAGGGCTTAGTTTGACATTCTGCCACTTTAATACAGCGGTTGATAAACAAACAGCACTGTCCAGCAGGTGAGCGGGGTTAAAGATAAGTATTTGTAACACACTTTTAGTCTTTCCGGATTCATTTAGAAGTACTAGCACTGTGCACGAAAGAGAGCTCCTAAAAGCAATAATTTGTCACTGTGTTTCATAACTTCTTCTCGCCACTTAATTTTCCCTGCACTTTGACAACAAATTTTACTAATTTTTCCTGTCACTGCAAATGCAAATCAGAGTTGTTAAGGTAAGGCCTTTGAAAACATTACGCTTAAATTATAACATCAGTTACACGTTGTTAGGTTTGTTTGTTCCGGGATTCAATAACTTGTGTTACTGGAAAATATTATTGAGTTAGAGGTGCATCTGGCTACCCATAAGAAATACACGAGATGTACACTTTGTTGCTAATAAGACATGTAAGTTTGTATGTAGTCAACGCCCACTAGCAACTCACACATTCCAAATGTTGCAAGCACTTCAAACTGAAGAAATAAGGGCGGAAGACCAGTTGACGTTGCCTATGGTTGAGCTTATTAACAGTGTTCTAGGAATCGCTGCACCATGATATTATGCTTTCTTGAATAGAGAAAAAAATTCTTTATTTGACTGTGTAGAAGGAGGTGTCGTGCTGTTATTAGTCACTTGCTAAGAATCCAGTTACCGCAGGATTCTCGGTAGGGACATTCGAAAAAAAATGAGAGAACTCATTGAAAACACAAGTGATGACTTGATTATCTTAAAAAGTAGGAATCTGTCTTAAAAGCAGGGAAAAACAAATTGGATTGCCTGTTATTGCTGTTATCTTGGTTCTTGATAGTGTGATACACCGAATATTGTATTAAATTTAAGGCAGCCAAGTTTTATATACCTGCATACCTGTCGTTATTGCGCATAGTGATCGAATTGCGCTGTGGTAATTTTGTGTTTCGATCGTTAGATTGAACATTTCGTGCAGAATAGTCACAATAACGCAACAGTACTTTATAGTTCTACAAAGGCTGATGTATAAAAAGACTTTTTACAGAATAACGAGGCAATCAACAGTTTGTGTGCACAACTTAAAAGGTAGGGAAAAAACAAATTGGATTGCCTGTTATTGCTGTTTTCTTGCTTCGTAATAGTGTGTTACACCGAATACTGTATGAAATATAAGGCAGCCAAGCTTTATAAACCTGCATACCTGCCAGTATTGATTCAGTCTGCAAAGGTGTTGTTAGATTGAACATTAGTGCAGAACAGTCACAAAAACACTGTAGTGCTTTATAGTTCTACAAAGGCCGAGGAATAAATAAGAAATACTTTCATACGCCGTCCCAAGAACAACAAAACAACTAATAGTTTGCGTGCACAAAAATGTTAATACTATACTCTGAACTATTGAAAGTAGCAATGTATGTTGCGTGGTAGTTCTGTAAAGCCCTAGAAACGACATGATTTATGAATACCGGTTGTGGCACTCCTCAGTGTATCTTGATTTATGAAAACCGAATTTGTATGCTTTATTTAGCATAATATACGTGGTTGTTTTTCACTAGAAACATGTAGTTTTTTTGACCTGACGCAATCTTGGATGGTCTAGCTGTACAACACAAGGGTCTGTATCCCTGCCATCTCATTAATAGCGCGCACAGTCACGAATACCTCTTGATTCGAAATTAAGCTATAACTGACTTAAAACTTTGCATGATAACTTTGAGTAGAAACTTGTGGAATATGTTAAGCGGCTTTGAATTTTAATGTTTCCTACTTTGTGGTGCTTTCTTCAACTTAAGGGCCATGTTAACCAACAGGAACCACATGCGCAATCAGCCACCGACGCACAAATCCGAAAATAATCATGTTTTCGTGAAACCGTTTTTTCTCGAATAAACTCGGACGAATAAACACCAACCCACGTCAACCACGGCTGACACTCGTGAAAAGCATGGCGTTTGTTAAGTGCATGTTAAGCACACTACACGCGAGCCGACTTTTTCATCACATCCAATACCGTTCTTGCTTTCCCTTTTTGTTTTTTTTCCTCAACTGGAGACAGAAAGCCAGTTTGTGGGTAGGTACAGTTATTGACTTGCATAGTGACAAAAACTTCGACGAAATCTAGTATGTATGACAACCGTACGTCGTGTGCCCAAGTCTACAAGCTGCTATAGAGCCATTATGGTGGTAACCGGGAGGGCACATTGTATACTTGTGTAAGTATGACTTTAAACATTTTGGTGTACCTTAAAAAGATTTGTGGGTAGAAATTTTGTTTCAACCGATAGAGTAGACTCAATTCATAACGAGATGCTGAAAGTCGGTTTATTCAACAATTACCAAAAGAACCAAGAATAACAAATAAGTGCAGAGAGTTGGGAAACTTTATTCACTGCTTTACGATTGCCTCAAATGGATTTTTCACAGCATGGAAATACGATCAGTTTTCCGATTGCACTAAATTTGTGCAAATATCACGCGTTTCCGTTTCTTAGAAGCTTTAGCTTTCATTGCTTTCTTGTACAACTTTTTGTGGTTCTTTATTCCTCTTAACAATTACCGCAGCTGCCCTTTCCTTCCGAAATCTCATCATCATAGTTATTTTATTTTTGATGACAAGACATCGGCTTGTATGTGGCGGGCTTTAGTTTTATCAACATTTAAGGTTGTATTTGAGTGTTTTTGAATCAAAGTTTCTCTTAAATCCGATCTTCAAAGGGAAAATTGTTTAATACACTATGAATCCGATAACGTGTGGGCGGTCGAGCCCGAATATTTTTTAATTCGATGACGTAACAAGATGGAGCCAAGACTGCAACCACTACTGAAATTCATGGCCAACGAAGCGAACCAAGTTTCACAATGGTGTTACACGGTGAATTTTTTAGCTGAGAAACGATGCGAACCAAGTTTCATCAGGTGTTGCACCGTGTACCTAGTTCAGGAACGTTAGTTAATTGGCTTGCGCACTGGGGAGTAACAAGACCGAGCGAGACAATTTTCACAAAGTGATGACTCTTGCTTTTACTGCAATTTTGATCCGGCGCTGTAACTGTTGCAGAATTAGAAACCAGTTCGTAAAACTGTCTCGCAACTGATCACACGAAACCGACTGTTACATGGCGCAGCGCCTGCTGAAACCAAAAGTTTCAGCTAAAAGTTTCAATGTGTAACAGCGGCTTCAAACTCACAAGGTCAGCTAAAAAATTCGTCACTCGGAAACGTGTGGGCGCGGAAAATTTTGGAATCCGGCAAATATACCGATATTGTACATGTGTGGAAGGGGCCTAAGTAATCAAGCCGACTATTTCTTAAATTTTGACTTTGTGATATGATGTTGCATTTTGACACTTCAAAAAATTAAACGAGCCTTACTTTCCTGAAAGGTGAAGTTTTATTATTATTCTAGCAGATCCAGAGTTGCGCGCTGAGGGTTAGCATGAAACGCACACTTGCCGCTGTGGATATTCAGATTTCAAAGATAGTGGACACAGTTATAAAAGAAACAAAAATATGTCAGGAAAGTGATAGAAGGTCAAGAAAAAAAAAAGGTGTGGTTATTTGTATGGGAGAGAATGTTGGGCCTTTGACTTGGTAGAACCCGGTACAATCAAGCTTCACCTTAGAGGTAAGGCTCGTTTAATTTCTACCAAATAAAAATGACGGCTCCGGTTACCATGAGACTTACAGCTACAATCGTAAACGCAAAATCAATCAATCCAAAGTTTATCATACAAAATAAATTGTATAGCTTTGACTATGTAGAGAATTTGAAATAATACCGCTTTAGCAAAATATTCTCTTGAATGTTTGTTATGATTAGCTTGTTGCTGATATTATAGTATTGTGCAAGAGCCTTGAATTTGGTATATCTATATACCACTTGTTTCCAAAACCGAGTCCTAATACATCGAATGTATAGTGTGCTTACACCACTAGGTCTAAGATTTAATATATGACAAAAGTAAGTGAGTATTGCTACGAAAAGGTTCAGCTCTTTCATGATAACATTTAAGTATATGATAAGCCATTGAGTAATTTTTTGGGTATTTTCGTAGAAATGATAACAACTTGCTAGGTCAATCTTGCTTCAGTACATAGCAATGCAAGTGTCTCAGTCAATTGTCAAAGCCAGTTATATAGTTAACTTCAGAATTCAATCCTTAAGATATAACTTATTTATTTATTTAATTATTTACATTATTTAACATAAATGGAGATCTGTAAAGAATGATATGAATAAATTATTAACTATAAAAATGAAAACAAAGAAAGAAATCATTCCAAGGGTTCATAAGAGTGAAAATTAAATGACGTGAAGTGAAAATTAAATGAGGTGATTGAGATGTTGCTCGACTTTTAGTATAAATCTAGTGAGAGACTGATCATGGCTAAAGTTACGAGGAAGAGTATTCCAGGATTTTGCGGCATTGTATTTAAAAGATGTTTGAAATTTAGTTGTCTTGTCAACTTATCAAGTGGAAACGGCAATTCTTTGTAGTCTAACATAGGTTCCATGTCTCAGCTAGTTTCTGGATACCGAGGAGTCAGTTTGCAATGATTAAACACGTCGTTAAGATAGCGCACTTTTAATGGGTAATAATAACAGCGGAGACTAAGAACAGTTGTAAACCACAACCCTGTTGTCCATAATGTTGCAATTAGATTGCATGCTGTTGCTTGCCCCAGAGTGAATTTGAAGACATCTGGCAATAAGACAAATTTGTTGAAACACATATTTGAAATTATTAATGAGTCAAGTCGGATTCAACGAAAATGCATACACATAACACTGATAAGGATCCAGTTTCCAGGTCACATATTTGTGGGTGGTTAACTCGACTGGCAAATGGATCAAATGGAGGAAAGCAATAAATTTCACAGATTTTGTTAAATAGAAAAGGATTCAGTTGCCACTCTATCCCACCTTCAAAATGTCTAGACAATGAATCTGCCATGAGATTCATACGTCCCTGTTTAATGGTTAGCTGAAAGAAAATTATTCTTGTTGATGGCCCCGATAACCAAATCTCAGCTAAGTTGAATGCTTTTGTTTTTCTTACCCATGAACTGATGAAGTTTGTTGAGGAGACTGTAGTCATGCATGGTATCAGGTACTCTATAATTGGATAAAACGCATCACATAGTACAAAATCAGAAGGAGGTTATTAGCAAATACATCCCTTCCGATTTGATAACTGCCCTCCGATTTCGTCGCCCATTTTTAGTCAAAACAGCAAACGTCATTTTTTCAAAGTTTGAATAAGTTTCGCCGATTCCAACAACGAAGAAATTAATAATCTGATTTCAACGGCCAGCACAGAAGGGTCGACAGGTACGCCGTAAACGTATTTGAAGGTAAGAAAAAAAGTTACGAGTTCACTTTTGCTAACTAATAGCCGGTTTCAGTAACAAGCTAAGTTTCTGCTAGAATTTTTTAAAAAAAGCTTAAGCTTAAGACTTAGATTTTACTTAAATCAGCATAAGTTTTCCATCCAACTTTAAGCGTGGAGGAGGTAGAAAAACATTCATTGCTGCATTTACACAAAGTTCGTTCGAATGAAAATTGTGGCTAACTGGTATGTCGGAGGATAATGTCCTTGGCTCTTTAAAATTTCTCAATTGCCCTCGAAGCATCGCTTCTCAGCCATCTGTTCGTTTTTTGAATAATCTATCAACCGCGAACGTTATCCCCCAATACTTACTAGTTTATTTACTATTTTTTCTGATGTGTGTCAAACACTGATCTAAACAGAGCCTCAGGACCTATCTCAAGAACGTTGACACATGATACTCGCCCTCTGATTCAGACGAAAGTCCTTTAGTTTTGTTAATGGAGGTTGTAGAACCCTTGCCCTTACATGGGAAGCGTTTGTAATAGGTATGATAGTCACGAAACGAAACGAAATTTGTTTACATTTCACAGTTTTACATGTTAGTACAAAAATTTTAGATGATCAATGTGTCTAATTGCTGTAGAAATGGAATAGATCCACCATTAAAAACCACTAATGATATTTCCCATCAAAATCTCCATGGACTATAAGTGGGCCATTGTCTTCCTGGAACGTTAGAAACCGGCAACGTTCCTATCAATGAAACAACAATCACGTATGGTAAAAATTTGGACTTTTGGCCTTTCATGAATCTTTTACAAATATAGTAGCCATTTAGTTTGCTTTTTTCATAGTAAAGTGCCTATAACACTAATAGCTATTTTTGTTACCACTAAAAGTGTTTGGAAACTGAGTACGTTAAAGAAAATAATTTTTGAAACCGGTCGTGTTCTCAATATTTTATACACATTTAAAGTTCAAGTTTTGTTGGTTCACTACCGCGTTTTAAGGAAACTGGGTTATGACATCATTTCCGGACATCTCTTTGGTAAAAAAAATAGCAAGATGGACCCAATTGCAAATGAAAGAGAGATTTTTGATTCAGGAGTACATTCCAATTCCTCATACAGTTCTCAGTTCTTTTGTACCTTTATGTTTAGAAAGATCTCATTTGCTCAACATTATAATTAAGTCGGGAAATGACGTCACAACCCAGTCCCCTGAAAACACATTTAAAGTTCAAGTTTTGTTGGTTCACTACCGCGTTTTAAGGAAGCTGGGTTATGACATCATTCCCGGACATCTCTTTGGTCAAAACATAGCAAGATGGACCCGAATGAAAGAGAGATTTTTGATTCAGGAGTACATTCCAATTCCTCATACAGTTCTCAGTTTTTTTGTACCTTTGTGTTTAGAAAGATCTCATTTGCTCAACATTATAAGCCGGGAAATGACGTCACAACCCAGAAGAAGTCTGAAAATTGTGCAAGTTCGAGCCACTGTAGAAAAAACAATTTGACCAAATTTCGAATTTTTTTTTTGCATTTTTGCAGAAGTATTTTAAATTGTATGTGAAATGATTTGATCCCCAAAAGGTTCTTAGCATTATAAACACTTTAAACAAACGGTCATATAGAATGAATTTAATAGAATCCAAAGAATCTTAATGTTTGTGTTAGTGTGAATATACGTTTTGGGGGTTGAGCTGCAAACTCAGACAAAAAACAATTTGACAGCGTTAAGAGTATCCTTACGACGAATACTTTCGGCATCTTCTGTCTAAATGATTAATCAGTTTAACCAAGGCAATTATGTCCGTATTGTATACGTAGTTCATCTCAGTCACACCAAGTCTATATACTGAAGACATAAAACATATCCTGTTTTATATCTATGTAGATTTGTTCCTTGTTTTATTTCTATGTAGATCTATAAAACATCCTTGTTTTATTTCTATGTAGATTTGTTATAGGAAAAAACTTGGTTCAAAAACTTTAAAAAATCTCTCTTTATACACTCTAAGTTATTCAGTTCTTAGGTCTTGTCTAAAAATGAGAAGTGATTTCGTCTGGCTTTGTTGACATCAGTTGTTCAATAACAATTTTTTCCCGAAAAGTATCTATTTGCTGATCAACTGCTTGTTGTTTTGATGAAATCTTATCTTGTCTTTGGCATCCAAGGATTTTTGAATACAACCAGTCCAAGGGGCATTAACAAATTCAATTTCGCAATTGCTTATTTATTGAATTTGAACAAAAACCGGATCCGATACGCTTTCCTTCAACAACAATGTTTTCGTCGTTCGCCAGCCGTTTAAACGAACGGTAAACTAGTTTCAAGTATACAATGAATTTTCCTCCTATACCTAACCTGAGTCTGGCAGGCTAGTAGTCGTTTTGTTCAAGTGTTGACATTGGTCTGTGTCATCCCTTGATCCGATGCCCCTCCTCTTCAAGTAGTTCAAGTCTAAGTGATTTTTGATGAGACACTATAAAAACAACAACAGAAGATTAGTAAAAACGAAACAAATGTCTTACTGAGGATAAAGAAGGTCAGGTTAATCAAACTAAGATGATAATCGCAAACACTTAATATATTTTCCGTCTCCACGTACGGAATATCCAAACGATGAGTGTGCATTTAACCGGAAATGACGTCACTTGATTTTGTTAGAACGGACATTTTACCTGGTATGCGTACGAATGTAGCTATTCGAGAAACAGAATTAAAAACTGTAAACAACACCATTTCTCATTTAACTATCACATATTCGAGAAAAATGGTAAGCTTTCGTCATCTCTATATGGAAATTGTTTCACGGCTTTGTACTACAGCAGACGCCACTTCTGATTTCTGACTGGGAAAGATTTTGAATGGGTACCGCTATACACTAATAGCGACATGCTCTACAGATGAAGTACGTATTACGTCAGGATAAAATAACATCAACACATAGATAAAAAGACTCGTGAAGCACCTTTCTGAAAACTGGATTTTTTGGTGGCAGAAAGAGGAAGGGAATTGTTGACAAGTTAATTTTTAGAAAAACACCACACATTAGGCAAATCTAGATTTATCAGCCACACAGACAGTCCCTACACAGTAGCTACGCGACTCAATTTTTGATACTCGAAATGTCTCCGAGCATTTAGAGAAGTGGGGTTCAAGCATCAGGTAATAAATATATCTTTTGGTCTTAACTACAATACTGAAATTCCTTTGGTTTTCGCGCAACACCCTTTCTAGGATGAAAATATTGCCCTAGCTCTTCGTTTTATGGTGTCTCTGCCAGCAGTGAAAGAGATCGAACTTGGCAATAGATAACTAACCTTGACACGCAGTTTAGACGAGACTCGTGACATGACGCTTTTCTATAATGAATTGTTGACAAATTAATTTTTAGAAAAACACCACACATAAGGCAAATCTGGATTTATCAGCCTGAAAGACAGTCCCTACACAGTAGCTTCACGACTCAGTTTTTGATACCCGAAATGCCTCCGAGCATTTATCTTTTGGTGCTAACTAAAATACAGAAATTCCTTTGATTTTCGCGCATTACCCTCTTGCGTCCCTTGTTCTTATCACGACTATGACGTGTTTAAAAACTAACTTCCGAAGAAATTCACCTCAGGCGCCGCCCAAAAATTCTTGATTATTTGGCCACTTAACTTTTTGAAAAACGTTGAGTTATCTTTATTTAGCACTTCACTTGAAGTGTAGTACGTTAGTATTCAATTACCCTGTAGTGAATTAATTGACGTGTCTGTAGAAACATGTTAGTTTAAGTCTATCAAAATTCCATACTTTTTAAATTCTTGAAAGGTTAAAGTGGCTTATTGAAAGTCTCATCAGTCAGCTGCCATGCGTATGTAATCGGTATTGAAATAAATGAACATACAAATGAGGGTTTTACTTTTCTTTCATTTGCTGGCATACTTGGCCTTTTCGAATATCAAGAAGCGTGTTGCACGAACAAAGTGAAGAACTTTTTCAGCAAAGGTTAGTTATTTACCAATTTGTTTACTTTATTCTCGATAAACTTCCTTTAACACAGACATTACGTTGCTTCTAACCTAGAGTTGAGACGTTCTCAATTGAGAACCAAATGAATGACAGTAAGGAATTTCGGCCGTTTTCCTTTTTCCTCAGTTGCCTTGGAGAAATTTGAACTTTTTTATCATCAGTCTTTTGGATTTTTTTCCCTTATTGTTTGAGTACAATCGCACGTGTTATGAATTTGTACTTCCAAATCCTTCTTTTCTGGTCGAAATTGTTTTATCGTCTAAAAAGCTCTTGCAGGATTCTTTTACCATTACCTAAAATATGTTTAAATCTTGCGTAAAGATGACTCGTGTAGAAGTATTTTTGAGCTATGTTATGGGTATGATTTGAGAGTTTTTAGCTATTCGTTTCCTGTTCGTTTCTTCAGTGACAGTTGATTTATAATAGCTTTTGCATGTACTATAGGCAAGTTCTTTCTTATCGCATACGAAATCAATATTTGGCGTCTCTAGGACGTAGAAAAGCCTGTGTTTCTGACACTTGTCTTTCCGGTAGAAACGTTTTAATTACTCCCGATCGCGACAGAATGAATAATCGTGATATCTGTATTGTCGGCTGCTTTGATACACGCTATCGCCAGAATTTCAAATTCTTTTCACTTTTTTGTGGATCCCTTACATTTATGTTCAACATCACACAAACGTCGGGCTTACCTTTGCATTGTGCAACTTCGAAAACGCGCAAGCTTTATTTGCAAAACCAAAACAACGACAGAAACTAAATTCCAATAGTCTGTTGGCTTTCAGTCGCGGTTTTCAAGTTACCAAAGACCTGAGTAGCATTTGAAGACGCGTGTTCTACGTGTGGGACTTTTGAATCGAAACAGGGTTTATCTCGAGATTTGCTTAAAGGTAGGACATACAGTCGCATACCTAAGGTTGTTTTTCACACGAAGGAATTCTACACGATATGCTGTACGTGTATCATTGCACGATATTCATTTTGTCAATAGTGTTTCGTGGGAGGTCGTTTTTTTACTCCTTTACATATCTGTCATTATCAAGTTTTTATATCTCATTTTCCACTTTTGCGGCTATTTGATCTCTAACTGAAATGTGTTTGTTGCCAGTATTTTGTTTGGTAGCTTTGGTTTGACTTTCAAACTTATTTTGTTTATAGCGCTTAAAGAACAGACCAAAGGTAAAGTAGTATCGTTTAATATAACGGTATTATATGCAATAACCAGTATGAGTTATATAACGAGTAACATATTAGTTTCTTTGTATATGCTTTGACTTAAAATGGTATATTGGATATTTTGTTCGTCAGAGGTCACTTGTTTGAGAGCTTGAGTAGAACAAGCACCTTCCCAACACAATTACTAACTAAATCTTTCATCAACTTTTCATGAAAAAGCTGTTCAACGTTATCACAAGAAAAAACATGGATGACGAGGTCCTCGAAAATGATATATCGACTTTCACTCAACACATCAGTAAATAGATAGTATAAGAGCGAAATTTTATTCGATCTCTGACCGTGCTTCTTTGCTTTTTTTTATGAAATTTTAAATCTAGCAACGACTTTCCATAAACGAGAAAGTGCTGTAAAGATTTTGAACTTCTTATTTCACTAATTTTTTTTAAAAAATAGAACTTTTAAATGTTAATCAAGGTATGTTTAATAGAGTTAGTGATTAAAATGTAAGTTTTCAAAGCTATTAACAAATTAAGTTCAAGTTGTTTTTTTCGAAGTTTTTTACTTTTGTGATAAGGGGAACTGTACTCCAAGACAGTCTCTTGGATCAGAGCCAGGGTATCCTTTGTTTTGGTGAGATCTGCCCTCATCTGTTTGGGAGGCTCAAGAACACTCAGGAGAGTCACAAAATATGATGCCAGGAACGTAGATTTTGAAACTGAAACGGCAAAGGCAACCATGTATTATCGTTTTTATGAACTTTGTTATTGAACTTATTAAAATGTTTTAGTATTTTTTTTAAATTGTTTTAAATGAATTTCAAATTTTTAATTATTAACATTGTTTATGTTAGTTTTGTTATAACGGGAAACGTTTCTCCTCAATTTCAACTCTGGCAAAAGTACTAGTACTTTACCATTGTGGTAGGGCTTGTGCCATTTACATTATTATTTTATTTACTGACACTATTTTACTTACTAGCTTACTAGACGTACTATTTTTTGTTGTTAAACTTACTATAATTACTCATTAACTTGTTCTGGCCATGGATGACTAATCACAAGGTCATTCTCGCACTCGCTTAATAATAATAGAACGTCAAAAGATAGATAAGATAAATTGTTGAATACAGTTTCTAAAGAAATAGATGGTCTCTTGTTTGCTTACCCAGGAAGCCCCGTGGGTGTGCACACCGCCAATAAATGATGCTTATATAAGAGATATAATGAGATTAGGTCACCTGCCTGTAACTTTTCATTGCTTATATTTTTTTTGCTGGTCAGTGGAAGCTTTTAAATGTGAATGAAAAATCTGTTTGCTAGACATACAAGATTCCTAACCTACGTCCTACTTTCTTTTTAATTAAGAAATATAACTAAGGCCTCTTTTGAGGTGTGGCCCGAGTTAGGAATGCTCCGGTTTATTTAGTCTGAGCCAGCACAGTAAACCCGGTTAAAATTAAATCAGATGTCAAACTTTTGTTTTTCAAGATTTGTTTGTATGTTGTTTACTAATGAGTATGTTTTTATCAGTTTTGATATATAGAGAATATTCATACGATGGCGCGAACATACGAAGTTTATCTTCAACCGGAAAAAAGAGATGGAGATAAACTTCACATGTTCGCGTCAACGTGCACGTAACTTTATTTTTAATATATAGGTATGAGTTCTTGTTTGCGCCGAAATGAGCGGGAAAAACAAAAAAATGGCTTCAGCGATATCTTAATTAGTGAGGATATGAAAAATATGTCAATCGTATCACGGATGTAGTTTCGTGTGAGATCTACGCGTGGCGTATTTTACAGTAAAACACTCATATCTATATAATAAAAGTACTTACGTTTAATGGTGATCTCTAGGCTTGGTTTCATCGGCCAACTGTAGGAAAAAACCCCCATGGAGTGATAGCTTCCTGCATAATAATTAGCACGAAAATTGTTAGTGTAATAAGCAGATTATCGTTTTAATACTTGAAGAGCAGCTTGCAACCAAATATTTGTATATTGCTTAGAACCCGTTTCTGCCCAGCTTTATAGTGACATTTTTATTTTATAAATAATTAAATGTTACTCTAATTGTAAATGCGGTTTAAAGTGATTTCGAATACGTTGCTAACACAAATTATCAGGCTTCATTGAAGTGAGCTAGCTAATCATATACACACAAACAATGTTAGTAGTACCTAATGGGTGCTGAAATTAAGAGTTTACACAAAAACTCAAAGTATTTTTAGGCGACAAGATGTAATGAAACCCAAGCGAAGATTCTTTAAGATGCCTTTCCATATATACATTTGGGTCTTTTCTTCAATGTAACGAATATTATGGAATGAAATGAAATATTTTATTTTGTACCATAAATTTTAAAAAACGTTACAAAATTATCGACTAAACTTCCTTGTGGTACAGTCTGACTGTTACAGCTAAAAAGCTAAAGTAGACAGTCAGACAAAAAGTGTTACATGAAATGTTTATACTTATATTATTATGTCCTCTCGTTCTGTACTTAAGGGGGAGTTGGTAAGTAAGTAAGCCCTGCCAGTACTTGTTAGTTGATGAGAAATATTTGCTATGTCACTTTCTACCAGCGGGAACAAAATTTTGATTGCGAATTATCTACATAAGGAGCTAATGTTCCAAAAAAAACTTACAATTGTCATAAAAAAACTCGATTAGCTCAAAAAGGTGATAAACTGAAATACTAGTCAACTCCTTGTTACATGGTTTGTTGTTTTTTAAATTTAACGCATACTTAAAACCTTTAAACGCAAACATCAGTACACGTCGAGAAAACTAAAACATAATACATGCATCAGTACGACAACTGTTAAAGGTAAAATGAATAGCGTGATTGTTCAAATTAAAATGCAAAGTCATGATGCCTATATAACTTACCTGCACGCAGATACTGGCCGTGGTATTAAGAGTAGAATTTGGTATGTGATGCCACACTGCTGTGATTAACATCAAGATCGGGTTAAAGCACATTTTAGGGTAAGAGGAAACATTTATTTATCGATTTATTCTGCATTTTGCAAAACACCCAGTTGTTAATGCACTGGAAATTTATAGTACAAAATTCATATCACCTTAGTTTAGTTGGTAAAGTTGGTTTAAAAGTATTCTTGTTTTTATTTCGGCTAAGTCTCTTTCCAATAACATGTTTTTAATCTTTTTCTATCACCTAACATAACTCAAACTCCCGTGAAAACTGTACTTAGCAATTTTAACAGTTGCCTGTATAGTTAATTCTGAGCCATATTTAGTTACTGTTTTTTAATAAGGTTTTTACAATCTTGACAATCAAAACGGTCGTTATAATTACATAACCTGATTGGATTTAATTAAAGATCAAATAGCTGTGCAATTTAACTGACGTTATAAACTGAACTAGTTGAACCTTCCAACTCTGTCTCTTTATTAGCCCGTGTGGTAAATTTGATAAACGAACTTGAGTGGGCTGCAAAAGAAGGTAAACCGTGTATTGCTTTTATCTCGTGGTTAACACCGGAAAGCCCTAAAAGAGGTCAAAAATACATTTTGTTAAAAGTAAGAGGAAAGAAATGTATTTTAAAAGTCTATATTTTAGTCAAAATTAAACACGATATTAACGTAGCTTCCGGTATTCATACTATAAGCATAAAGTCTTTCAAGTTTATGCATGCAGTTGGTGAGTTAAAGTTGTTCTTGCTGTGACTACAAACAAGTTTTTCTATAATGCTGAAGAAGATTCTTTTGCATCTTGAGTTTGTAAGTCCATTTCATCCAGCATTTTTTTTTTTGCTTTTCCTACTCACAATTGTTTTTTTTTCTAATTTTCCAATTCGTAACCTTGTACGTTAAATTACGGACTATAAAATCCAGTTGGCTAATGACGTTTCGAAGATATATTGCTTACTTGAAAACATATTGAGCAACAAATTAAAGAGCTTCAAAGTTAAAAATAGAGTCCTTTATCCCTTAAACCAAAGCACAGCAGCAAAAATTTCACATTAGTTACTTTAGAGGTCCTGCCTATATACCCGACCAAAATTTTGTAATCCGAACCGCTATCTTTTGATAGCAGAAGTCATCTCCATTTTTAAAAAACCTAACTTCAACCATTCTAGTTTGTATGGAAACTTAAAAAAAAAAAAACGAGTAGCACTCGTGTTGGAAATGTTGTTCACAATCTTACATAAGAGCGAATTATGCGAGCACAAGTTTACCTTCTTTTTTACTTGCTAACTACCGGTAACGCTCCTTCGCGTTGGTTTGTATCGAAACATGAGAAATACAGAGTGAACTACCACATATTTATATAGCTTCCGTATGCTTACTATCTATATAAATGCAGCTTGCGCACCTTTCATTGTTTCCCCTCTTTGTCTGTTTGCTCTTCGAAAGTTGTTTGAGGTAAATAGTAATGCAAGTTTGCGTCAAATGAATAAAAGCAAAAAATAACTAGCCTGACAAAGTGCATGATAATTATATGGGTGCCGGACTACTTGGACTAATATTTGCACTTGATCCAATACAAAAAATAATGCCAAAAAAATACATCATTAGCTGTCAGAGATCAAATCTTCCAACACAGTATTTGTTGTAATGGGTTTTGTGTACTCAAGGGTTTAAGAATGTCCCAAACACTTGGAAAATTTAATATGTCACGTTCACCACGATCTTAACTTTTTTCTTTTTTAGCAAAATTAGATTTCCCACCTTGAATCAGTTATCCATGTTCCATTAAAATCCATGAGCACATATTTTAAAACTTTTTGGTTGTTGAAAACAATGGATGCCATTCGGGTTAATGACACTCGAGTATTAAGTTTCCCATAAGCCATCTGGTTGACCTAGAAGTCCGGTAGGGGGCTAATCGCAAGGTATAAAAGAGTTCGTGCAACTTATTCAATCTCATAAAGTGTTTAACTGAAAGTGGGTACAGCAGATGAGCCAACCAAGACACAAAATTTACAGGTTAGCTTTTTTATTTAGCAATGCCTCCTCCTTGTTGTACCTGTAGGTTCGTAGATTTGATCTGGGATTGAGTTATTTTCCGCTTCTTTTCTGTAATCCTTTGCCACTGGAGCAACTCAATGTCGAAACACGTTTTTTTATTCGCCTTTGCATTGCGCTGATCAAAATTTTATATATTATGGTTAATGTTTTCCGCTTTGTTAATGAGATAGAGTATTAATTAGCTTTGAAGAGCTGTTTTTTGTTGAAAAGATTTCACGTATGGCGTTTTGGGACCGTACCAGTTTGCTCGCTGTTGTCTTCCCTTTTCACCACCCACGGAGTTATTCAACGTTGTCTTATTCAGCAATTGTTAATTAATAACCATAGCAATATGTTTTTTCAAATTCTCTTTTAGTTCTCTGAAATAAGATGCGTCTATATATACTTAATCATCCCTGTTGTATGCTCGGAATCCTCATATTTCAAAGGTTTTGCTTTGGTTGCTTAGTACCACGAAACCTTAAAGTGTTCGCTACTTCAAAGAACAGTTTTTTGCCCCACACGAAGGTAATGCTTAATGGTGTAAATATTCTTTGCTATGAACAAAGATAATCTTGTCTGTATTCAATTTACGAAACTTAAATGACCAGTAGTAGTGATCATTGGAAGTTTAGAAGGCGATTTATACATCAGCCCTGTCACGGTCCTTTCAACATCGTTTATTTTCTTGTTTTCACTTTGCAAAATAGAACTTCACTTATGACTGTCAATGTAACGAAACTTAAACAATGTGTAAATTTAATTTAATTGTCAAAATATGTCCGAGCTAGTTTTATCGTCATTAATGAAATCTATGACAAACCGTAAAATGCAAAAGAAACCAAGAGACAGTGTTTATGCATTGCAGATATTGAGATAGTCAACTATAATATGTAGTTACTCCTTGCTGTTAAAATAGTTGAACATTTATTCCAAAAGCCAATTTCTAAAATTTTGCTGATACCATAGGCTTAGTAATATTTGGCTTTTGCATGCATGGCGTTCCACATTACAATCTGAATCATAAAAGAAGTGCTAATAGATCTTTTATTCAAACATAAACAATCATTACCCTATATTCCCACGAAGAATAAACATCGTCACATCAAAGATAACACAATGATAGATGTGTCTGACAGTGTGAGAGTGATTGCTTGTCAACTAGTGTCTACTGAGCTATTCAAATATCTGCATTCATGCTTGTTATCTCCTCCTTGCCCATCTTTGAGTGTCAAGCGCCTTTTGTGTGAAGGGCCGTACTCTCTTTAGACGTTATTGCAGAAACGATCTAATGGAGTTACTGTACAGGTATCAATAAGCCATAAAAGCAGGCAAACACCTCACCAAACTTTGCCCTTTGCATACCTCATGAGTGCACATCTAGATTAAAAAAAAAGTGGCAGGATAAACTAGAATGAAACACATGTCGATTCAAACCACAAATTTGGGACTTGTACACCATAGTTGCGAATTAAACATTCTCTGTCGCTGAGCACTTAACAGAGTAAAAAAGCAGAACAATAGTTATGTGGGATAGCTAAAACGTTCTTTCTTTTACTCTTTCGTGATAGATTAGGCAACGACAATATCATTTTCATATAAAGTGAAATTAAAAAGAGTAAGGCGAAGAAGGCTTTACAAAGGAATAAGAGCTCAAACAAAATTCTTGTAAAAATAATTGCTTCCTTTTTCTCTTCCTTTTTTTAATGGCCGCCTAAAATTATGATGTTCTCCCTTGAGTAAAACTAGTAATACCCTCATGGCTTAGTCAAAATGGCTCCCCACCGGTATTTATTTTGGAATCTTTGGCTTTGCGGGAGCGTCTCGCTATGTGCAAAAAAATGATAAAGTAATAACTGAATAAGGAAATAATTACTTAACATGCACGAGAACTTGATGGAGGAAATTAAGGAAGCCCACCCAGTCCAACTAAACCAACTTTGCCTTAACTCTAGGGTAAGGGAGCAAAAACGCTTACATCTGATTTCCTGCTAAGAGTATGTATTATTATTATTAAGCTTATTATTGAAGACCAAGGAATATTTGCCACGATTTTGTTGAAGTTCTAAGAAATAAGCAGTTTTGTTCGTATAAAAATTGCCCGTACGAACTAGTAACTTCTTTTTCACAAGGCTCGTGAGCGTGAAAGGCTCTTACTTAGGCTTAGCAGATTTTCGAACATATTCACAGACTAAAAAACCTACCCCGAACAGATTAACGTTACTTTATAAAATGTTGTTAGGCAAATATCTCATGCAAGAAAAATATTCTGTTAAGACTTAAGACCTGTAAAGCTCACGTAAGTAACCTATGACTATAATATATAGTCGAGTTTAGAGGGTTTAGTAAGTCTAGCTTGCAGGGTTTTTTTTTCGTGTTGTTGTCCCTTATTCCTTAAGTAAACACGATCTATTATTTTTTGTTTGGTTTATAAATGAGTCAAGGCTTGAAATGTGGACATAATTATTTTTATGCGAGGATTTGGAGGATGAACACTATTTTTCCTGTTTTATAGCTGAAGTCCAAACTGTTTGTTTCTAGATTTGCCTAAAGCCGTGATTAAAACAAAAAGGTTATTCCACTCGACCCCTCATGAAGCTTGACAAATCAAAACCTTTAATTAAAAAATGTGGGGTATTTACTCCGTATGAAAAGAATACTTCTGCGTTATAAAAGCAATTGTTTACGCAAGTTTACTTGACATTTATTTCGGCCCCCAGTTGTGTTTGTGTTGCAACCTAATTGAAATTGTTCGTATGTCCTACTGTATTTTGAAAAGCTCGGACATATGTTTATTAATTGTGTTTCGATGTCCGTGTAATTATTATGCAAAGTTCGAATGACATTTAAGCATAGTGTTGTAATTGATTGGTGCTGGCAGCTTGTAGAATTCTGATCATATTCTTGTTGCTTCAGAACATGAGTAAAAACGTTAGCAGTTCAACTACCTGTATACTAGCTATCACAATAATACAATAATTTAACGACACATCGTTTATAGTTCTTTGTGTTGAAATAGAATCAAGCGCATAGACGCACTTCCTGTTCAAGATGATGTTACTGATGTTAAATAGACCTTTTTATGACATTATCTTTACCATGACAAGGAATTATTTTATAAATTTTGATGATCGATGTAACTAAGAACAGGAAAAACGGTACCCTCCCCCCTCTCCCCTCCGTACCTTATGTAACTGTAACTTTTAAACTAGCTGCTTTTGTAATTCCCATATGATCCCCAGAGAGAGACTTCTAAAAAAAGTCTCCTATAAAATCTGTTTTGCATGCAAGCTTACGTTGTTGCATTTTTATTTGAACTCGTATCTTCTTTTTGGGAAGACTGCAGCAAGCAAAGTAAACGTCACACTGTGCGTCATTCAATGTTTCAGCTCGAGTAGGAATTGGAGACTTGCCACCATCTATAAGTTTGCGTCATAGCATTTGATCGGAATGAATAAACGACTAAAGAAGAAAAGAGTAGCAGGGAGCTTTTTTTTTAGTTTTTGGTTTCTTGCACTGCGTAAGTAGCGGTCGAGATGAGAAAGTTGCTTAGACAAATTGACTGGGATTTGAGTGGCTATTTCGAAAAGGTGCTGTAATAAACTTAATTTATCATCATCGAAGCATCCTCAAAATCTGTTGCGCAGTAACGCTGATGGACAAGCTATTCAGGTCTTTTTAGTTATGTGTGATGTCATAGTACTACCTCGCCTTAATGCTGATAAAATGAGTCTCCAGGGTGATTATCGTGGTAACGTTGGCCTTTACCTTTAAAAATCTTCTTTAATGTTTTGATAATTTGCTCAAAAAAAAAGCCGGAGAAAAGATACTGTAGTATATGTGTTTCCCTTTTCTTAAGTGGCGTTTTCAGAAATAGTCAACGTCGCGCTGTCTCTCTTCTTCTAATTGAAGGAGTGCAGAATCAAGGGAACATCATCACGAAAGCTTGTTAGCGTTCTAAATTTATTTTTCTGCTCTTCAAATAGGTCTGCCAGACCCCGATGAAGGTATTAAACAAATATAGTTTCTAAAACAGTAAGCTGTGTTCTTTATCTGGCTTTTAATGTCTTTTTCAGGTTTTATAACGCGTGATCTCCCCTGTTGTCACTGCACGCAATTTTCAGTCGTAAAGGTAAGGGACTAAATGTCACAAAGACTATTATTTCTTGTTTATCTCTTTGTAGCATAGCTATGACTCAAAAAAAGCATTTCAATAGATGCATCAGTATGCTAAGCATGGCTATTGCTTTCTCTGGTCAGGTCTACTCTTTATAGTTTGATTTGGTAACTTCAAAGTTTTATATGGCACAAGTTTGCCCACCTTGACTTCTTAGAATCGCGTCAGTAAGCAGCTATTGAGGCTAAAGGAAATTATACACAGAAACCGCTTTCCCAGATTCTTGACTGTTACTTTTTATACTAACAGCACATCAGCAACGGCTTGTCCACATAAATCATAGTATTTTGAATATGGATGGATTCTTTTGTGTATTTTGACTTTGATCTAAATGCGACGCCGAGGTTATTTTTCAGTCAATGTTTTATTTACTTCAGCTCAACTTTGATACAGTAAGGAAACCAGACGTGACCGTATCAGTATAATCAGCGAGATTGGACTAAGGAATGTCTCTAGAACGTGATAGTCTCTTGAGATTGAGTGAAAATCTGAAAACACCAATTTGAGATCGAAGATTGGTGTTAGATTCAGGAAATGAGATAAACATACTTCAGATTTGGATAGCTTTTCAACTTAAAACCTCTAACGCACGAGAGGATTAACCCAAATTATCACTGTCTACTTTTTTGTCCCTTACGAAAAGCTTTAAATCCCTAGCTTTAGGTTTGTCATTTTTAATACTGAAAAAAAGCGTCCACGCTATTTACAGTTCCGGTAACCGAGTTTATTTGCATTTTCTCTGTTATTTGTATCTTTGAAATATTTTTGGCAAAATAATGATCAAAAACTATTGCAGTATTGTAAGTTATAACAATATGTTATCGGCTTACGACAATTAGTCCGTACAGGTCGCAGCAAGGGTAGCATTATTTCCAATACATTTCAAAGCTCTAAACTATGAGATGTTTATCAAAACACAAATATCATCAACTCTCGTCAATATTCTTTATCTTAGGTTCATATTACGGAAACCGATAATCAAGTTTTCACATTTTACCTTTTTATAGGATTTTTTGTCATTTTGAAGGGTCTTTTTAATTCATTTTTAATAGTCTATGTAATTACTGGATAACATCCGCTGGCTGTTTAAAAATAGACCTCCTACTGTGCTGTTATACGCTCTCTTGAACAAAGACCGGGGTTTATAAAGGTTCATAACCTACACAGCAATGATACGTGCTACACGTACATCGAGAAGGATCAAACTCCGGAAGGTCAGTTTTGTTAACTAAAGTGTTTCGTGTCCGTAAGTTTCAGTCTTTCTAAGAACTTGTGGAAGCAATAACAAATATGTCGGTGCATGGACGGAGTACCCTCGCTTTTGACTGTACCGCTTTTTAAGAGGGGTCAAGCATACCTTTCATTTTCTTTATTGCCCAACAATCATCACTGTCTTTGCATGAGTTGTTTGTTACTTTCCCTGCCTTTGGGGGCAAGTTATGACTCTGTCACCCTGAGGAACAAAGCGACTGAAAATGGTGTTGACTAGTTTAACAATTAGTTTATCGCACCCTGCTGAGTTGCTCTATTGTATCCGCTGGAGGCCTAAGCGCAAAAACTGCGGAGCTTATTATCAATCAAATAAGTTATTGCAACCTGATATACGTTTCCTAATTGGCCTTGCCTTATACTGACATCAAGAGAACTTGTCGCAGCTGTATTTACCGAGAATTTAATCATATTACTATTAAGACATAAACAGCAGTTTCTGAAACTAACAGCCGCAAAGGTAACAATTAAGTGTAGTGATTTACAACATACTAGAAAAGGTATGTTCTAAGAAAGCGTAGTGACTCGAAAATCTAGATTATTCGCAGTCGATACGAAGATACAAACCGACAAAGCGTTGAGACTGCTAAAAGCATTTTGATTGCTGTCCAGTGGTTTTGTTTGTATACTAGTATTTGGCAAACACCATGCTGGAACTTGAAATTGTATGACTAGCCGTAATTGTTTGTTGCTCTTTATTACGATATCTTTCTTTTTCTTTTCTTAGAGAACGCTCATTGCCTGGTGAAAGATGTTGATTATTTGTGTTTGCCATCTACTCTTTGTGGCAACCGTCCCGTTCTGCACAAGTGCCTTATACTTCAAGAAGTCCGACCAGGTAAAAAGTTTATCACCTATGGATATGGAGCAGTTTAAGGTGGCAGAGCAAAACCTTTTAAGATCGTTAGGTTTAAGCTCTCGTCCAACACCAAGGCCAGGGTTTAAGGTTCCACAGCATATGAAGGATCTGTACGACAGTCACATGGATCATCCTGAATGGATATCTACAAACTTTAGATTTAATGGCAAATGGGCTGCAGCAAACACCATCCGAAGTTACCATCACGAGGGTAAGAGACGACTAATTGCTTTGTTTTATGATCATAATCATGCCAACTGATTTCTAAAAAGCAGTATTATTTCTTTAAATCTTGAGAAACCTCTTTGTCTTTTCTTTTATTTAAAAATATATCTTGAACTTATTTTGTTGTGTATTTGTTTGCAGGTGACCGACTTGAAAGGGTTTCGGGAAGAAAAAGTGCGATGATTATCAAATTCAATACCTCAGATATACCGAATCACGAAAATATTACTTCTGCTCAGCTACGTCTTTACCGTCTTCAAGCTCAAAAGAATTCAGGCAACGCTTCCTGGCTGTCAACTAATGGCTATCGTGTCTGCATTTATCAAGTCTTGAAACCCGCTACTGCGATTCGTCCAGCTAGTCTTCGACTGCTTAACTCGCGTCGAATTGGTGTTGCAAGTAGCGGGTGGGAGACCTTTGACGTGTTATCAGCAGTTCGGCATTGGAATGTTAAGCCCGAGGAAAATTTTGGAATACAAATCCATACACTCCACGAAGATGGACAACAGTTAAGGCAATCATTGGTGGTACTTTCAAGACAACAAGCTTATGGCACTTTTAACGACGACGAATGGCACGAGTTTCGACCATTGCTTGTGGCCTACAATCATGATGGACAAGAATACATGAAACGAAGACAGAAGAGAAGTGCTCCTACCACTCCAACTACAGCCAAACGAAAGAATGATTTTTGTCGCCGTCGTCCACTTTACGTGAACTTTGCAGATGTTGACTGGGATGATTGGATTGCGGCTCCTCGAGGGTATCATGCTTATTATTGCCAGGGAGTTTGTCCTTTCCCAATCGATGACCACTTGAACACAACCAACCATGCTGTTGTACAAAATCTTGTTCATCAAGTCAATTCTAACGCTGTACCCGGAGTCTGCTGTGTGCCTACATCATTAAAACCAATTCCGATGTTGTATATAGACGTAAACGAAAAGGCGATTCTCAAAAATTATCCGTCAATGGTTGTAGAGGGATGTGGATGTCGTTAAAGAAATATATGTCAGTTAAATACTGCAACATACGAGACGGTGCTGGCGAGAACGTTGGCATCAGCTGAGTTTAATGATTCTCGAGCCCGCAAACTGTTCATCCATTTGCCAGTTATTCCGTAACCTAAGTTTAATCCAGTTATTCCACGACGCTCCTTTCCAGGAGTTCATAAAACGATCAAAAGGCAATTGTGCCGCTAGATCTGGTGTGAACTTATAGACCGAGCCACCAATATTGCTATGGTATAGCTTATAAGTTTAAGGAATATTACGTATTTATTGCAGCTCAAAAGGAACACATCAATGAACAAGAGAGACACGGCAATATAAAAAAACAGTTGAGAACAATCTATTCCAGCTGAAATTATTGTTACTTAAATTATATAAATTCTTCAATAAGAAAATCTTGACTTTTGTATAAAAATGCTCCAAAATGATTATTCAAGATGTAAAGTCGCCCGCGTGGTACCTGTTTACTGAATGACAGCTGCAATGTTTCTTGAACGTTGAAACAACATTAACTTGAATTAAATAATTATTGGTAGCGAAAGTTTTTTCCTCAGCTCATTTTGATTAAATAAAAGGAAATGTTTCGTTTTAATGAGCAAACGATTTTCTGGAGGACCTACAAAACTGACTGCACTTTGCTTTTAACTAAACTGACATCTGCTGTTAAGCTTTGGAGTTAACTTGAAACCAATGATTGATAATAGTATAATTCAAGAGATAAATGATCTAACTCTAAAAAAATGAAGAGGTTTTTCAAGTAACCAATTGAAATGAGAACAAATTATACCAATTCCGTTTCGAAAACCTTGAAGAATAAAATGTATGTAAATATTGAACTAGCGGGTCGGCTGCAAACTCTCATATTAATGGGTTTCTCTTCCCTTTTTCATTTTTTTTTTCGTTTCTAGTTTATTAAAAAGTTATGCAAATCGAACGAGCAAAAAAAGGCCACAAGAATCCGCGGTATTATGACAGTTTCTGGTTATACGTCTCGAAATTCCGGCACATTTACAAAAGTAATGAAATTTCTACTTCGTTAATAACACACCTACAAAAGGCTATTCATTTCGCTCACAACGACGTCGCAGGGCATAGCTGTGTAAATGCAATGAATATTTTGGAAACGATATTAAACTCCCACTTGGTGGTAACATTTCCCTTTTAGAATAGCCGACAGATTAATAGACGCAGTTCACCTCCGCTATTTCCCGCTACGTATCATTAAAGCGCTCTGTTAGCCCAGACAAATACACGTAAAAAACCTAACTGTAAACAAAAATTTGTTGTTTATAAAAAGAAACTAGTTTGTTCCCAAACAGATTTAACGGCAGAAAAGGAGGCCCGGACTGGGTGGAGCTGTGGTTCATTGATGAAAGTAAACTCGTTTATTACTGTCAGTTTCAACTCAAAACAAGCATCTGAAAACCGATGATAAGTTCGATCAATGTTGAAACCCTATTACTAGTTCCATAACAATATTTTGTTAAAAGCTCTGCCGAAATCTACGAACTTTAGGCAAACACTGAAGAGTAGCACGATCACGAAAGGGCTGAAATGTCTGGGACTGAAACAGCTTGACAATAGCTAGTAAGAGTTACAAAGGTATGTGTACCGTGTATCGTCCTTTAAGAATGACAAAATATAATTCCGCAAGAAATGTCTTGAAGTTTCCATAGTTGGCAATTGATAAACCATATGAAATCTTAACCATGCAGGACTAATACACTGATAAAGATCTTTGAAATATCAGACTTATTTTACACCCAATTTTCTCATTATCGCCGTCAAGCCCACACTCAATAGTTAATTCGAAAGCTATTAGTTTATGTGTTTCAATAACTTTGCGGCTTTTTATGCCCTGGAGCTCTTTTTTGAATATACTGTTAAATGACTTGCGCATTGTATTACAATGAAACGACTAAAAACAAGTCTTTTGTCGTGTCATTTGTACGGTCTACCACCTGTGAACTGTGCACGCACGTGCCGAATTGAGATGTAGCGAAGAGTATATTGTAGGTCATTAACTCAATAATTAAATTTTCAATTAATTAATTTCTCATTTCAGGTAATAGCTAGGAACCGGTGTGTAACAGTACTTCTTCATTTAGTTCTGCGCTCAATTAGTTTTGCGTTTACGCTCTTTTTGATACCGTCATTACCTACCAAAAGTTAAATCGAGGGTAAAACAAGTTCAGTTCAAGCTTCCAGATCGGAAAGTTTTATCGGGTGCTCGTACTTGCGACAGATGGTAAAATTAAGACCTTCTTTCATGCAGTTCCATATTAAATTAGCGGTTTACCCCATGCAAAGGTTTTGTTACGCCGGCAGGCAAAGATTGTGATAGTTATGCGGTTCCCTTAACTTAGTGCTTAAAACTGGCATTGCCACAAGAGTGTTCCCACGTATGGTATCCCCTGCAATCAAAGCAGTTGTAGATGCGGCATCTTGAATCAGTTCCTGTGGTTTCATAGTGGAGCGGAATATCGAGAAATTGTATTCACGACTAAGCTAAATCATCTAAGACTGTTGATAAGAACGGCAATAGAACAACATCAGCAATCGATTACGGAGTAAGGGTTATTAATTAGAGCGTTTCAAGGACGTTGCTTCAGGCCTAAGATAATTATATTGAAGTCTTTCCTGCCCTATACAAATATAACGGTTTCAGTATAAGACAATTAAACTGCCATTCTTTCAAGAGCAACTTGTTTTCCTCTATTGCAAGTTTAGAACAACTGGCGAGCCTTTCGTGGGAAAGAGTCTTTCAAAGTAAAGTACCCCAACAAAACTGGGATCGAACTTTACAAAATCTTGAATTTTGCAAGAAAAAAGATTGGGTAGGGATCTTGTAGGAGGCAAGAAGTCATTTTCAGTATCTGTTTTATTTTACCTTAAGGCAAAGCTTTCCATCTGAAAGACTTTGCTTCCTTGCATTCATACCTCAGTCATGGTCAGATTTAGAACTTTCTTTGCCCCAAAGTTTGCTTGACTCGAATTTTCTTTGTTCAAAGCGGATCCGAGATTACTATTTGTTTGACTACGTGACAAAGTCGCGTAAAAAACGTAGTCTTAACGACCTTATTAAGGAATACTGTTGTGCAAGGCCATAACTATAAATGGATTTGTATTTCGTAATCACTTGGTTTGGCAAGAGTTCATGTCCATATTTTCTACTTTTGCCTGCTTTATATCATTCAACAATGGCAGTTAATTGTATTGGTTTTAAACGTTTTTACTTTCCTTTGTGTAACACAGAAAAATCAATATTTAAAAAAAATTGAAAGTGAATAACTTAGGGTTAAAGTATTCACGTTTATTTAAACAACCGCGCGAAAGCGTTTTCTTTCCTTTTCATTTTTTCGAATTTTGTTTGTCGAACATGACGCTATTTTTAAACGGTAGTGGTGTGGGGGTAGTTCTTATAAGGAGGTCAAACGACTGACAATCTTAATCAGGTATATAGTTAATGCTTTGATAACTATCCTGCTGTCGCCGGTGACTCAGTGAGGCCAGCGAAGGGAGTAGGAGTGGTTTCGTTTATTCAAATAATAACATAGCGGACAAATTATCGACGGAATTCGGCCCTCAATTTCATCTGTAGTTGCCCTCCGTTTGAAATTGCACATGAGCAATTACAATTTATCCAAGGCAACTAGTTCGTCACGCGAGCAAGAACCAAGATGTCGTGCCTACAACCAACTTTCGCGCGAAATCTTTCAAAACTAAAAGAAAGAAAAAAAATAATTTGTCTGCTATATTATTTAAAGGTAAACGAATAAGTGCTCGTCCAATTTCGAAGAAAACCACTCGTCTTTTAGCCTAATTCTGAAAGAAACGTCCTCCCTGCGGTCGGGCAATTTATTCAAATTAGACAAAAAGACGCGCGATTTTTTTTTGAAATTTAACTCTGATTCATTTGATTGCCTATAATAACAATTACTCCATTTTATAGCCTTTGTAGAAGTATGACTAGAATACATTAATTTCAAGAGAAGCCCGCCGTATGGAGGGATGAAAGAGCTCTTACACTTTATGAATAGCATCTAATATCCAATTAAATTTAGTTCTTTATATAACTTTCTTTGCTTTTTTTTTAAAAAAGGTTTCTATATTTAACCGCCTTATTAACTCATTTTTGAATTTGAGGAATTTTTTTAATCCTTCAATAGCTTCAGTAAATAAATTGAATGACAACTCTCTTATGAAACATACTTTGGACGTACGACAGTCCAAAATGTGACTGTAAAAGATAATATAGCCGAATCTGACGATCTTAACACAGTTGCTCGGTGTCCTTATCAAACTGTTACGGTATTTTGCAAATTCCCTGAATGTTTTCAACAAAAGTTATGGACATCTAAATTTATAGATGTAATTATGATTAATCCCACGACATCTCAAATATTCGCTTATAACATAAGCTTTGTGGTTACAACACGCGAACTTCTCAGTCAATTCATAGCACATTTGATTTCTCACGAGCCACTTTTTTGTTAACTGTTTCTGAATGTTGATTTGCTAGGTGGTATATCAACGAGATTGGGTATCTTGAGTACTTTACATACAAGTATAAAACCGAGCATATTTTTTTGACATGATTTACCTATGATTTGTACCTCACAAGAGAGTATGGGTAATAAATATATTGAGAAAAAGGCCTAATCCCGCTGTCGTAATTTTCGGCGTCAGATAGTCTTGTTAATTAAGTTATACGTCGTGGAAGTATGTGCTAGATTCTGGCGTCCTTCGTCGGGACTAAAGTTAATAACACATTCATATACCTTATTGTGAAAAAAGGCTATACAGTCAGGCATGCCAGTATCATTTACACCATTCCACGGTGTACAGCTTATAGAATACTTACCAACTGTTTCTTAACAATCGCCGAGCAATACCTCAATTCCATCACACTTCTTGTATTGCTGTAAAGGCTAGGCTTAGCTCAAGTTTTCCAGAAACTTACTGAAATAATTAAAAACATGTGATTGGTCAGGAGATCTTATACAGCCGCCGTATATCATGCTAAAAGTTTCTCGGATTCAACTGAATTCTATCTTTTCACGAGTAGTAGGCTTAAGTATGAACCGACGCTTAAAAAACCTCAGAAAATTTTGAAATAATAGTTTCAAAATACAAAAGTTATAAAATTCCAAATTTTAACTGAAGAACGAGATTACTAGTAGACTAATCTATGACGGTACTTATAAACGCGAAAGGAAAAAGCGAAATGAATGAGGCACACAACTCTCGCGGCTTTTATACTAAAATAATAGAAAACTTTGTAATTTTTTCATTCTTTTGTTCGATCTTGTTTTTGTCAAAGTCCTGAACAAACAAGATTTTCGTGGGGAAAGTTTTTTCCGTGGTCATAGGTAACGCTTTTCGTTTTGCCATTTCATTTCACCTATACGATACCCTGTATGTTCCGTACCGACACATTTTGTTTTCCCTCAATGAATGACAGCGAAAAAGAAACCAATATTAATCGATAAGAATTAAGTTAAAAGATCTTCCCAATATTTATATTACAGAACAAATCTAAGAAAAATTGAGGCTCGACTTCGAATATTTTTTATTGTTTCCGCTTTCACAATTCAAACCGGCAACGCTTCTCCAAGCATAACAGTAACCACAAAGGTGGAATTCAGCACGCTCAAACGTGCCTCGATCAATCCGTGCCACTGGCAGTACGATACTACTGAATCTGTTGTTATTTTTAAACATGTTTGTTTTTTGCTGTTAGAACTTCCGTAGGACGTATTGCAAGTATATGCACCGCCCAGTTTCCCGTTCTGCTCCCTCGGAACAGTTCAAGGTCGTTGTATCCGGAAATGCTGAGCACGGTCGAACTGGCCTGCGTTGTGGGTGTGCCATTACCTTACATAAGGGGTTTATAAGATGGTTGAAGTAAATAGGGGCGGAAGCTAAAGTATGTTGCTTACAAGGTCAATCAAACCGCCAGTTGTGGGTTTTGGGTTAACAGGAAGAGAATTGCAAAGATTTACTAAGCGCTAAGGTTTTGATATTCATGAGTATAGTCAAAGTAAACACTATATGTCGTCTCTTTTATTTTCTGTATACCGGCATAAATTTGCTTATGATTTTTTTCATTGGCATCGCACCATCGATATATGTAATACTCAAGTGAGTAGAAGAAACTAGCTCATGTAGGGATTAACGAATGATTATATAAAGCATCCACACAACACTGGAGAAGGCAATATTGAATCCTGGTTTCACTTTCGAAAATTCCAGTTTTGTCCTTACGTGACTTCATACACGAAGCAATACAGAAATCGCTGTTCAGAGCGAGTATTAACTACATATATTAATTTTTTTGAATGTTTAGGTTGCATGGCTTAAGGTTGTTTTGTCCAACGGTTAATGATGTTTTTAAAAACATTTTCGAAAGGATGAGCAGTTTTAGATATTTTTAAATCGAAACCAAGATAAGCGTTTAACGATCAAACCGGCCATCGATGAACCCGGCATATTTGGAGATGAGGATTTTAAGTTCTTATTCGTCATTACATGGGTTGCTTTAACAACTGCAGGACCACCAGATAACTGGCAAAGTCTTTAGGTTACTTACAGATCAAGTTTTCATTTTAGTCAAGCCCTTGAAATACACTCTATTATTTCAACTGAAGGCTGCTTAACATATTTTGCACAACACCGATCTGTTAAGTTCAACTGGAAGTTCAAGCTCGCGGTTTGCACTTTTGTGCAAAATTGTAGAACGGACGGTTTTGTAGTGTTGTATTAGGTGTTTACAAACTTACATTAACCAGATGTCTTGCGTTAGAACCCTTGTACGTAGTGGTTTGTTGAGTGCGCCTTTTCTTCAACAAATTTCCTTCCTAAATCTATTAATTAAACTAACAATGGTTTATTTAAAATCGTTTTAGAATGTTTCTGGTAACCTGACCCCTGAAATCGAACACAGATTTTTAAAAGATATTTCAATATGAAGAGTTACCACATCAGGCATTGATAGAGCCATAATATCATTTACGCCCTTTCTTTTTCCATATTTTCAAAAGATAATCTAAACCTTCAATAGTTTGTTTGGGAAGCAATAGAATGGCCCGCGAATATTCCTTGTCGAGCATGCGCGTGCGAGCATCCCATTTTTTACGCGGGACCGAGCATTTTTATTTAAAAATAAATTGTGCATTCGAGCACATTACAAAAGACGATGCGGGCACCATCAAACATTTGCGCGAGCATTCGAGCATTGCCTCAAAATTGTGAGCACACCCAGATTTTTGGAGACCAACTAAGGATCTGATCTTTTATATTACAAGATTCATGACTTGTACCAAACAAACATAGTTGTGCATTTTCTTAAACCTAAAATTCCGAGCTAGACAATTACACTCTAAAAATAACTCTAGTTCACGCATATCTTAATTCAAAGAATGCTTCAAGCGTGAACCTCCATTTGTAGGATGAAATATTTCACATGTTTTTTTTTTTCATTTTCAGTTAACATTTTGAACAGTTAATTTTCAGTTCAGTACCAGCATTTGCACAAAGCATCGAGTAGTTCCCTAAGGGACTATTCACTTTTTTCGAGTTAAAAAAACAAGGGGGAGGGGGGGGGGGGAGGTCATCTGAAAAATATCGAGCTAAAAAAGGGAAGGGCCGCATTTAATATTATTCTTTGTATCCAGTGATAAGAGATACTGATTTCGTGATTGTGGCATTACAAAATTACAAATTTTAAAAAGGTGGTTTTGTATTTAAATTTTAAGTAAAAAACCTAATGGTTTAAAACAAATGGTTCATTTTCAGGATTAAATCTCACTGGTCTATTGCAGGTATGTTTCACATTTGTTACTTCCCCCCGTACCCATAAAAAATGAATGGTCCCTAAGCCTGTAACAAACTTTATTCGTTCTTCAGTTCAACTTGAGCTAAATCTTCTGCAAATTTAAAAAAAAAATAAGAAAGAAATGGAAAATATAAACATGTACAGCACACCTGTAATGTGAATGATTATTGACAGCCATACCAACGACGAAGCAGTCTGACCCAGATTTATGAAATATTAATACTAAGTCAGAATGTTACTCCCGCACAGATTAATTAGAAAAAGTTTTTCTGTCAGCAGTTTTAGTCTTTAAAGTCTCTTACTCGTTCAAATGACTGTCCTCTATTTTTAACCTTCCTTCCTCTCTTGTGAGCCTCCTATCTTGTAATCCACCCGGCCTTTTTTCGATTACCCTTCCCCCTTCTTTTCTAACTCTCCCCCTCCCCCCCATCTTTCTATCCCCTCCTCCCTTCAAATCTTTCCTTCAGTAAGAACGGCATTATGCCCAATTATTCAGAAGGCCAACAACCTACCACTCCATGCTGCTTGAGTTAGGCATAGTGTCTGCTATAGTTAGTATACGTAAAACGGCTTTTAAAAGATTGTTTTTACACGTTCCCGTATATATGTAGCAATATAAGCTTCAAATGCATACAAATGCAGACAAGTGGTCTCACATTGGCAGCCCTGAAGCGACGAGGGATCATCTTATGTTTTAACCTTAGGCGACAGAAACAACTGATGCTGCCATCTTAATTTTGTAATACCGTGCGCATCACGTATATCGCGTGTATCGCATGATGAGACCTCAAATACTGCAAACGTTTTTGTAGCATTCTAAAGTTATCTATCCTAATGAGCTATAGCAATGAGAGTCAGTAGGGTAGTTAGAAAGAACAAAAACGCTTTACAATAAAAACTGTAGATGAAATTTTTGGGGGAAATGAGAATAAGCCCGGGGCTGATGTCTAACAACATAACGTTGACCTTTAAATATGGTTTCACCGCTCAGACAATAAGTCTCAAGAAAAACACCCAGTTCTTACAGCTCGATGATTTTAAACTCTAGTACATCATGCATCAGAGAGAATGACAAAACATGAAATGTGAGCAAAATACTAGCTTTGATCAGTTAGGTTTTCAACGAAGGATTTATTGCTAAATAACTGAGCAATTAATGAAAAATCACACTGCATTACATTAAGCAGTTTGTAAAATGAAGGACAATAATCTGTTATGGAAATCGTTTAAAGGTAAAACAAAGTATAGTATAAAAAGTTGTTCGTTATACTAAGCCTTAAAATATATAATGACTCTTCTACACTGGGTAAATCTTCAAGTATCATGAAGAACTCATACAGGGGAAGAACTAGTTGTCATTTTTAACAGCTTGTGTTTGATAATAATGATGATGATGATGGTGATAATAATAATAATAATAATAATAATAATAATAATAATACAACAGTGATATATCTTTATTTGTATAGCGTCTGACTATACTAATAGAATAATAAAGTATACTTTGGGTATAGATTTGAGTTAAACGCTGTCATGATCAGTTTCTTGATTTTTGACAAACAGGGTTATGAGCACGGGATTTTGGAATACTTCTTCTTGTAAGTTCATCTATCAGGTTACATGCCCAGTACCTGATTATATCTGTTATCTACACTTTTCTAGTATCTTTGTAAGTTGCCTCACATTGTAACTCAAAGGGAAGTGTACCCCGTATTCTTAGACTTTGCATCGTCATCCTACAAACTTGAGTTTAAAAGCTTCACCTTACGCCCTTAGTCTTCGTCATGTCACCCCACATCATTTGCCAAACCAAAGAATGCCATATTTGTTTCACACTGTGTTAACATGCAATCCTCATGCACTCTTATGATTTAACTTGACTTATGACACTGCGCTAAATTGACAAGAACTTCAAAGAAACACAACCTCTATATAAGCGTATTACTTCATGAAGCTATGACAATACTTAACTGGACTCGGCATAAAACAAGGGAAAAGTAAAAACACACATCTATAGTCACTCAACTAACATCATGTTAAAGAACGACAATGTTTGATTTAATTGTGGTGAAATTCAAAACTTAACTATACTTTAACAGTTCTGCCAGTTCTATCTTAAAAAAACTGGTTCAAGCTCTAGAAAGTCTATTGCTTTTAAACTGAAATCTTAATTTTTACTGATGGAGACCAAACCACGAAGCCAGATGGCACACAAATGTTGTTTATATACGTCGAAAAAAGTTTGAAAGGAGTCCATGAAGCTATAAATTTCATAGAGGGGACTCCTTAGTGGCCTTAACCTTGTATTGCATGTTGAGTTGTCTGTTCATAGGAGGTGATCCACAACACGTTCTTCACAACCATTCAATGTGTCTCTAAATCTGCTCAACCATTCAAAATAGACCTTGATTGGCTGTCCACTGAGAGTAGTGTTTTTTTAATTCGGACACACGCTAACACGTGATGCTGAAGGTGTACTTGGATTTGTTGTCCAAAATAACGTCTTCAACTTCCGCGATGAACTAGCCAATGGACAAACGCAAACACTTGATATTGCAATTAATTGCCATACTCGAACACCATCTCCACGCTGTGCATCATAAAGTATTGGATTTCTCCTGAAATATTTGAAAAGTTAGAACAACTATAATGAAACCATGAAACCCAAGATAAATCCATAAGCTAACCTTTTGCTACATTACAACTGCTCATTGTTTCTTTTAGAACACTAAAATTAAAAACAAAAAACACATTTAGAGGAAGGAACGGTCCTTCCGAGGCCAGATCATTAAACAAGAACACAATTTTTCTGCGTTTGCAATTGTACTTCCTTTTTTAACATTAGGATACTGGAAGCTGAGGCGCATAGACTATTACAACTACATATACTACTTGAGAGGCCTTTATACAAGCAAATTCATGCATGCATGTATTGTCATTATTACTGATACAATTTTTTTGATCCGGTGAAGAAAATGGCATCATGAAATTATCATCATATACCACCTTTGCCGCAGGGAATTCTGGACACCTCTAAGCAATCTTAGTTCAACTTCGAAGTCTTAGACTAGGGACATCCATCAGCAAATAATAACTTGATATAACAAGATTTGGAGACCTCTAGCTATAAGGGGCGGTGGTGCTGGTCGAAACTTTCCAGAGCTACGACGAACACCTCAGGCCATATAGCTTAATTGAAGTTCCCACTTGATGAAAGACCACACCTTATTCTATTTTAGAGACTCCGGCACATGATCCACCCAGGTTCAGAGGGTTTTGCCGCACACATCGCGTTAAGTCTATTTGCGGAGAGTACAAGTTTAATATAGAACTAAGCAATTCATTTGGTTGAAAACAAAAAAAACAGCATAAACTTTTAAATGTAAGCAAAGAAAAAGACGATTGTCAAGTCGTTTGAATTCTAGGAGTAGAAACACCAAAGCCTACAATTAAAGCAATGAGCGCTAGCAGTAAAACAACCTAGAAATACAAGCAAGTAGAAGTAGAACTATAAAAAACAACAAGATTAATTTTGGTGTTAAAGCGTCCCTCCCGTTCCTTTTGTTGTTGTTGTACAAGTGATCCTTGACAGTTCATGTGCTTCACAAGTATTCTAAAAGCAATAGTACATACTATGACTATAAATGTAATTAGGACTATGGGCATTTTAAAATGTATGGGTATTACCAACACCATTACCATCACCATTACTGTCAATATTGTTACTTTTACTGTTGTTATTACTGTTACTATTACCAACGTAATGACAGAGATGATAAAGAAAAAGATGATTATAATGATAAGATACAAACTAACTATAACCAAGTGTCATGTGTCAAAGACCTTTACTTAAATCCTATAAAAGAGAAAGAATATTTAACGTTGACATTTTGTCAAGAATCGATCCAGATTACTTTATTGATAAAACTTCTTACCCTTCCTAAGGCGGGAGTAAGCCAAAACTTTTGTTGGATAGTGAGGAAGTTAAAAAAGATATTTGAATGAGAAGAATATTGAGTAAAATCAGCAAACCGACCGGCCTTCTGGCAAGGGACTAGTACAGCTTTGGTTTGAGGACGGTTTGGAGAATTTACATCAAATATTAAGTTCAAAATTAATTTTTAAACCTCCCAAAAAATCACCAAATTCGAAAACCTCTTTGAAACTGCCAATTTTCAAGAAACAAAAAAACAAACTCAAAATTTATCAAAAAATTCTTGAAATATTCAAGCTGACGCTCCTTCATTCTATCTCTGTTTAAGCATAGGGATTTTGTAGATTCAAACCAATGACGGAGATATATCGGGAAAAGAGAAAAGTGGCGATAAAGCGCGCTTTGGGTTTACTCCCGCCACCTTGCAACAGCAAGATTATTATCAGAACTTGAACTGAAATAAGCGTTCGTACACAAGATGTGTAAAAAGTTTTTTTTTTCATTCCTTGTAAGAAGTTCTTTGCTTTAGGGTAAATCTAGTAAAAAATACTACGACTGAGTTGGGGAAATTCAGCTGGGGCGATTGGGGCTGGTTTTTGTTCGTAAGATACAAAAAGGTGTTGTAATCGTTAAGATGAAAAGCTAGCTAAAATTATATAGCATTGGCATAATATGGTTCAATAATTCATTTTTGCTTATTTCTGTTTTTTAAATGTCATTGGATAAGACCTTAAGCGTTCGGGGCTGTTTCAACTCTTGCGTTAATTTAGGGACGGACCAGTTGTTCTCGTGGGGGAGGGGGGGGGGTG
>JAOBAT010114413.1:0-14147 GCA_026413305.1 Hydrozoanthus tunicans
TCCAGGGGCATACCTAGGGGGAGGATCCTCAGGCATACCTAAGGGGAGGTTCCAGGGGCATACCTAGGGGGAGGTGCCAGGGGAATATCCAAGGGGGGGCTCCAGGGGCATACCTAGGGGGAGGATCCTCAGGCATACCTAAGGGGAGGTTCCAGGGGCATACCTAGGGGGAGGCTCCAGGGGAATATCTAAGGGAAGGTTCCAGGGGAATATCTAAGGGGAGGTTCCAGGGGCTTACCTAGGGGGAGGATCCTCAGGCATACCTAAGGGGAGGTTCCAGGGGCATACCTAGGGGGAGGATCCTCAGGCATACCTAAGGGGAGGTTCCAGGGGCATACCTAGGGGGAGGTGCCAGGGGAATATCCAAGGGGGGGCTCCAGGGGCATACCTAGGGGGAGGATCCTCAGGCATACCTAAGGGGAGGTTCCAGGGGCATACCTAGGGGGAGGTGCCAGGGGCTTACCTATGGGGAGTTTTAAGGTGTGTACCTAAGGGGAGCTTTGGAGCCCCCTCTCCTTTTTTGTGTTTTTTTTTCTATTTTACTACTGAAAAAGTTTTGTCCTTTTCACTCTTCCAGTAAAAAGCTTTTTAACTCCATATCTTGGTAAACATGAATCTTGCATTCTCTTATTTCAAAATTCCTTGGATATGCCCCTGTCGCTGTACTACTTTCAAGGTTTTCGTAGACACGAGGAAAAAGTTAGGTCGCTATTAATACTTTTATTGTTATCATCAATATAACCACAGGCAGATTCTGTATTTGATGAAGACAATGAAACGGAAAGACCACAGTGTAAGATGAGAAGAGTACGCTCTCAAAGCACCCCCATTGTTTACAAGCAGAACCACAAGGAAAAAGCCCATCGACCCTTTACACCCCAACCCTCTGCTGGTCATTCTTTGTTTGAACTAGCACAGGTAACTATTTTAATTCCTTGTTTTAGACAGTTATCAAGTATGTTAATTGCTTTGTATGATGAAAACATTTTATAAAAGAATTGAGAATATTTTAATTACAATGTTTAAATTCACCTCAGTTTGCATTGAAACCCAATTGATGTACTTGATTCCTTTGGTGATTTTGGCCAATTTCATGTTGTTTAACCCTCTCCTTCAGGAAGTGGGGGGTTATTGCACCCCTCCCCACTTTTTTTTTCGTTTGATATTTGCATTTAACACTTTGAAGGCCTATCTCCAAATTATCTACCTCTAAGAGTAAGAGCTACAAAACTGCGGTAAAAGTTTTTATCCAGGGGGGGATGTTTAAGAAACTAAAAAGAAAGGGAGGGGGCTGCTGAAAAGTTACATTTTTTCTTGGTTTAGATTAAATTCCTGTTTGTTCAGTTTGCACATATTCTATCAATTTAGAAACAAAAGAAAAAGTCTGTATTGTGTTTATTGACTTTTATAGACAAAAAAAATCATGATAACATTTATTTTTGCTGAGTCAGCAGTTTTTTTTTGTTAGGGGAAATATAGTTTTAAAGTTAGAGAAATGATTTTGTTGCCTAAGTGACATCCTTGAAGTTTGCCAAAGCTGCATTTTTGACATTTGTGATCTATTTAGATTGAGCTTCTGGAGTAAACTGTTCAAGATGTGGCATGTCAAACTCCAAATATAGACAATCCTTGATGTTCACGGAAAAGTAGTAGTTATCAATGAACATTGACTATGTTATGCTAACACAGAGACATCTTACCTACAATAACATAAAAGTTTTGTTTGGGTTCTAGTTAATTCCTTCATTTTGAGTGGATTTTTTAGAATTTTACTTTTTTCTCAGGTATTTTCACATGTACCTGCATAAAGTAATTAATTATATAAATTTATGCAAGCCTAGAATTAGTTAAATTATTGACTAATCATCAAGTTTCATGCAAACTGATGCAAAACTGTTGAACCCAATTAATTGTGTATGTTTAATTTTAATGAGTGTTTTATGCTTGAGAGTGTAATCAACTTTTACGTTTCTATCCAACTTGTTCGTAGTTTTGTAGTTGTGACTGAAGGGTTAAGTGCAAAAACAACTTAAGTGACTTTTGATAAAGTTTCAACTCTCCCTACAACATCCCTATTATCTTCTCGTTGCCATTGGGAGAACTTAACATTTCATATAAACTAACATTGTTTGTACATCAGGCCCTTCAATCAAAGATACACATGGTTTGCATTCTTTCACCAAGATTTGTTGCTGTTCCTTTGAGTCATTCTTTTGTAAGGTATTTCTTCCAAATTCCTTATCCTGGGCAAAATCTAAGGTCTACATCTTTGCTCCATCAGATGTGTTCCAATCGGCTTGTTGAAAGGGAAAGTGTTCAGGAGCAAATTACCACACCCAGCCCTGGAATTGCACCTCCGCAGGACAAGAAGGAGGAAAACAAAAATGAAAACAGCTCTACAGAATCAGATGATGAAGTGTCTCTAGAACTGGAGTGTCGGGAAAACATTGATGAAGAAGATGAAGAGTCTGAAATCTTAGAAGAAGAAGACCTTGAAAGTAAGGTTTTCCCACAGCAGCGATTTTCTCCACTCCTTACCCAAAAGCCAATGATGTTAAAAAGAAGCCGAACCCCAGATATAGGTAAAGCCAGACATTCGCCTGTGCCCTTTATCTCAAGGAGGGCTATTACACCAGATATCTGCCACCTCACAAGAACTGTTAAAGGTGTGCCAAATAAATTCAAAAACACCTGCACTTCAACCACGAAACAACTGAAAAATGTTCAGGTGGTACCCACCACATCCAGTCAGTGTTCTTCAAAACAGAGCGTAAAGTCAGTGAGTAGAACTGCACAGAGCAGCGCAGACTCTAACAGTCAAGGAATGTTTGTTAAACCATCCTCGGTGTTATCAAATTGCAAGCCGGGGTTAACAATCAGCGGTAGTTTTCAGCCAAAAGGATCGGTTTTTAAACCAAGCATACCCGCTCAACAGCTTCCAAAGGGAAAAAGCTCTTGTGTTTCTGGTCCTCCACCTAATCTGTTTGTTGTTAAAGGAAGTGAAAGCCAGTCTTGCTCAGACATGCCAGACCTTGCCACTTCTAGTGCTAGTGGTCAGGTAGCTGCACCAAGTGTTGTTACCAACTCAAGGACATTGACGGCAAATCAGCATTTTGTACCTTCAAGCTCGAAGGACAATAATAGCCATCTTTTGACAAACACGTTATTCAAAATTAGTGGCCCTGTTAGTAATACAAACAGTAGTTCCAAGGAACAGATGACTACATTATCTGAGGCATCAGTGACGAGATTTCCTAATGCTTCTCCCTTCTATGCTTCGCTTAGCGTTGCTTCACATATCTACAACTCTTCAAAAAACTCTGTTAAGCTTGCTTCAGCACCTTACCAGGCTCCCCTCAGCCCCCTCTTGTCACCAGGTGCGAGCAGCATGCAAGTAAAATCTTTAGTACCAGTAGGAACAACAAAGACTTCAGCGTCACCTGGAATTGCACAGATGCCAATTGCCTCTAAGTCTAATACTTCTAATTCAAGAATTTTGCTGCCAGCACAGAAACCAATCGTTCAGACCACACAGACAGTTGTTCAACATAGCCTTTCCCCAATACAGGTCAGCACAGTGCCGTTGGCACCAAAACCCTCTGTGGAACAGTGGCACCCAGCTTTGTCATACTATGGCGTGTCTCCACAACTTAAGGATGATCCACAGAAAACAACTTTGAGTGCGCCTTCTTCACCCCAGTTACTCTCCAAAGGCCAGTTAAAGTCTTTCCAAGGTACAAACTTAGCTTTTTACAGTCCCCAAGTTCATGGTGCACAACAGCAGTCACTCCAGGCCATTTTAACTCCGCCTGTCACATCGCCTGGCCCAAACGACTTAAACACTTCATATCATCCTTATCCATTATCTCAGACTCAGAGGCTTGCAGAAAGTAACTGCAAATTGCAAGAATCAAACATTGTTACAGAAAATTCCAAGAAAGGTAACACAACCAAAAGTAATGTTGACATAGTTGAACATAGAGAGACACCCGACACACCCAAGCCACAGAAGGACCCAGCTCAGTGGATAGACTGTCATTCTTTGCAAAGTAACTCTACAGATGGTGAAAATTCTGTTTCCAGTAAGGACCCTGTCGTTGGTACCTGTGGAACAGTGAAAGACCTATCTTGTGGGATTGACAAATTGCAGAAATCAAAGACTATCTTGAAGAGATTTCTCCCAGATGGCATGGAACAGTAAGTTTACCAACTCTATCCACCCTTAGCACAACAAAATTCGTATCAGGCATGTTAAAACTTGCAATTTCAATGATTTCCCAATGAGTTCCCAACAGTTTGAAAGTCTCCAAAAGTGGCCCTTCCATAGAGATAAACTAAACCCTTTCTCGAGCCTAATTGAACAGCAGTTATCTCCAATTTCAGCATACTAGGCAGATGAAATTCAAATTGTTGGTGGGACCTGTTAGTATTAGCGACATCTCTAATGGTTCGAGCTGTGGATAATAGTGATGACTCTTAAGTTTTGACCTGTTGATAGATCTTTATTGATTGTGACTTAACAATATGCCATCCTTATTGACACAAGAAAATATTTGTGTATATTTTACGAATACAAATTCTATCTTTAAATTGGTAATAATAATGATTCCTCGGTTAATTAAAACATTTCTAAAGTTCGTGTGACTTACCACCTGAGAGACTTCAATAACTTTGTTTTTGCGTAATAGCTTTGTTTGTATCGTTTTCTGATGTTACTCAAAATTGCTTCCATCTGTGCTTTTTGATTGGTTAATCAAAAAGACAAATTTGGTGATTGCTATTAAATGCCTTTCCTTAACCTTGTCTAACCTTTAATAGACTATTAAAATTAACTTGCGCCTGCGATTCTTTTTAGAGTATTAAACGAGGTCAACTTTGAACAGCAATTTGCAAAGCTACCTGAGTACATTCCAGAAAACAGAAAGGACAAGAAGAACGTTGGTAGAACGGGCTTTAAACTCCAATCGACCGCCCCAAGTGACAACAAAGCTGTCAGGATCTCCCCTAGCGAGGAAGGCCGCAGCCATAAACTAGATAAACAGGAGAACTCGGTTGCATTGCAAAGCAATGCAAGTTTAGATGCATTGGCAGAGGTTGCAGCATTAGAGAAGAACAGCATTGGAGCGGAGTCAGATCGCACTGGTGACGCAACAGTCCATACACCTACAAGACGTACCCCGGATCCACGCCGCGTTTTAGTGATGCAGTTGTTTGATAAACAAAACAATTACTTCCCTGCCGACAGTGACCTTTCATTGTTTCAGCAACAACACAGCGATGTTTTCCCCACCAAAAGCGCTTTGCAACTTAAAGTCAGAGAAGTTCGGCAGAAAATTCTTCAGAATTCTTCACAAAGCAAGTAAGCTATAAGAAAGCATTTTCTACACGTGACTTTGCCACTACTTATACCACTATAATACTTCGATTTGTTTTTATGTTGCTGCTGCTGCAAATACTACAGCAGTAGCAGTATCGGAACTTTTTGGTATGAGCAACTAGCTGTTCCTTCGGGTTAGGTTAATACTGCCGAGCAAGGGCTTGCTTAAATTGAGATTGCCTTATCGATCTATTTTTTACAATGGCTCCTACGATTATTTCCCTCTCGTCTTTGCTCTCAAGTTAATTCGTCGTGACTTTAAACGTTAAGTTAGTGACAAATTTGCTGAGGTCAGAGTGCGAAAAATGAACTGAGTAACTTACGGTTTAGATTGACTTGAGAGTTTTATAGATATTGCATCTACTCCGGAATCTTTTCCTCGATGCATGCATGTGCTCTTAAAAGCAAATAGGGGAAGGACCTCAGGGGCAGAAACAGTCTGTTGTCACTAAATAACTTTCCGTTAGTAGTCTCGACGAATTGACTTGAGAGCAAGGGCGAGGGGGAGATACCACCGTACAATGTGACAGGTAATTGGGTTGCACTCGGCTAGACTGCATCGTTTTGGTCTTTGTTCTCGCATTTGCCCAATGTTTTCTCCTTCCTGAATGACTAGAACGATAAGCTACGCTGGCTGGGTATTTACTATCGCAGTTCTTTAAAATTAAAATTTTGAAGAAGCCTCTACAGTCGAACCCCTCAAGAGAGACATCAAGATAAGGCGGACACCTCAATTAAACGAACACCAAATCTTGGTCCCTGTGGTGCGTTTTCTCAGTTATTTACTGTATTTTAAGTCTCTATAAGACGGGCAGCTGAAACAAAGTCCCAAAGGTGTTCGTCTTTGAAAGGTTTGACTGTACTTCTACTGATTCTGATACTTAACTACTACAGTAAGTACAAACGTATCAGTTCAATGAATTAGCTTGATTTTTCATTGACTTTAAGACGTGTGTCTCTTTCTTCCAGCTCGTAAAGGAAGTTATTTGAGGAGCCAACTCTCGTAATGACTGTAAGTGGCTTAGCTGGGGTGTTGTGCGGAAGAACAACGATCGCTTTGCGCGTGTGCTGTTTTTCATGTTTACAGTTTACAGGGTACATTATGTCAATACTTCTTACAACCCGTGAAGAATGTATTTACTCTCTTATCTTAGGGCGTTGTGTTTAGCTTTCTTTGTAAAAATCCAGTTATGAAGCATGTAGCTACACTAACATACAATTTATCACAAAATTTCTTAAGACCGCTGAAAAAGGGATGGCGACTTGTAAATTTACCCACAATTCTTAGCGCGTGAAAAGCAGCATTCATGTAAACGCACAGAGAGAATCTGTAAATTTCAAGTCTGACAAACACAGTGTTGTTAGTATGAGTAAGAGTTTCGCCAACTGGAGCCTTCTCTGAGCCTCTTTTAGAATGGTTCGGCTCGCAAGGCATTGTGGTAGAGTACACGGCCGTCCTCTCTTTTGGTATGGTCAATTGAAGTATATGAAAGGTGTTCATTTTTTGCAAGATTGCTTATAAAACAAGTAAAATGTTTTTGAACCTTATTCCCTAGCCTTATTGACAGCGAGTGTCTTAACTTTTGGCTTCGCGGCTTAGGTTGGAACTCTAGAATATTACAACAGATCGTTTTCCAGTGACTACACACAACGGGCGTGATATGTAAATGACTACATGAAAACGAGGTCCAGGGACGGTTTCCAAAATGGCGTCGAAAGAAATTGATACTGAAAATTCACCTCGCCTTTCAGCAGTTATTTCTTTCCCTGCACATACAGTACATCGCAAATGGTCTGTTTCTCTTTTTGAAGGCTACAGGGGGTTCAAACAGATAAGGAAGTTAGATGCTAGTTACTTTCAATTTGACAATTAAGCAAGAGATCGTTAAGACCAAATTGGTTTTCACGTGCTTAACTGTTTAAGTGAATCATGGTTGTTTTGTTTCTATTTAATGCTAGAGTAACTGTTTGTAGTCTCTGTGTTATGGTGCAGTGCTTAAGTGCTTTTTGTAGGGTAGAGTTTCAGCAAAGAAAATATAGAAAAAAGTTTTTTTTGATGTGCAGGAATGCTAGTATTGCTTTATTGTTTTGTTTTGTTTTGAACTGGAAACGCCAGTATATGTATGGTAAATGATTGTTTCTGTGTTGTCATCCATAACATCCATTTTGGGTCGCATAGCAGGTTTGCGGCTTAGTACTGAATAGACCCTATTCATGATGACGTCACATTAGCGTTTTTCGGCACTAAAACGTGGCACTTAGTTGCAAAAGCAGAGTATCGAACATTCCAGTGTATAAACATGGACGGACAGACATTGCGAATGCCGAACAGTAAAATAAGTTTAAATTGATCCACCATCAAGCTTCACTTTGATGCACTTTTGACGTCATCGCGAATAAAGTCTATTCAACACCTACATATGGTCGGGCGTTTAGTTGTAACTATAGTTACTGGTCTAGATTAAATGCTATCGCGATTCCTTGGTGATGATTAAATTCAGGTTGGGATAATACTGGTAGAAAATCGGAATTTTTGCCGAGTTTGAGTTTTCTAAGCCCGTGTGAACTTTATACTTAATTTTATATAAAAGTTGTTTGCAGAATAAATAACAGATCTTAGATTTAAGTTTGCGAACAATTTCAGATATCCTAAGAAAATCGATAATTTATGTGTCGAAGCATATGCTCTTGTTGCGACTTAAGGATAGAGTAGGATCCTTGGTCAGCGGTTTTGTTTAAAATTAGTGGCCCCCAAGCATGAATGCTGCAATCTGATTGGCTAAAATACTTTCTATCCGTGTATTGAGTGCTGGGTAGAGAGTAATGAAAAGCCAATAAGTAAGAAAGTACATTATTCGAAGAAGAATCAATTTATATATCTATATATTGGTAAGTTAAATTTAAAAGTAGGATGCTAGCTTGTTGCTACTAAAACACTTGACTAAAACATAAACAAGAACTTGTAGTTACAGTAAAACCCTGGGTTCATTAACTTCAAAGAATAACGAAAAATAATTTTATTTAGCGAGGGTTTGTTTCGCCAAGTTTGAGTTCATAGGTTTTGTATATATGTAAGTATGAGCTCAAATCCAAGGAAACTGGATTTTCTTCATGTAGGTGGAAAGTTGAAGGTACTGTAGTCTGCATATCTATCGTTTCACGAAGTTTTGAACGCGCGGGGGGAGCAAAATTCGGGGGAGGGGGAAAGGAAGCATTGAGAATGTCAAATTAACTGAAGTTTGCGAAATCACCGAGAGCGTTTTTCAAAATATGATTGTTTGCCGACAAGCGTTTCCTTCCTCCCTCCATTTTTTTGCTCGCCCCTTTTCCCGCGCGTCCAAAATTTTATGGAACGCTTTCTTTGTAGGCTGTTGTTACTGTGGTTCTACTGTAGTTTGTTGCATTCTTCACAATTGTGGTGGAATCTCAGAGATGTTTGAGAACAAAGCTAAAAGAGTATTTATACTATTTGGATTTTATTTGTTGAGCATACTTTGTAGTATATGAGTGATGCTTGTAGAAACTTTTTAACTTGTAAAGAACATTCTAGGTTTATTTTATTAGATTACATGAAATAGTTTAGATTTTGGCATGAGTTTGAAAAACAAAACATACTTGTATAGAATAGAGTTATTATTTCCTATAGTAGTTGATCAGTTTTGAATATTATCGTGATGAAAAACTAAACTAATTTTTTTTTGTTTTCTCTGTGCTGTCTGACCTTTTGTCGGATGTCTATCTAGGTTGAATGTTGACTGTTATCTACCTGGTTACGTTCTCAGAAGCAATGGGGGCTGGTTGTTTAAAGGCTGGTTGACTTTAACCCTGGGTTAAGCCAAAACTAGAGCAGTATTACCTTCTCCAAGGAAAAGTTTACAGTTCTTTTGAAAGAAAGTTTAAATCTTCCACGGAAAAATTTCCCAAATCGGTCTCCTTAAGGTTGAAAACAAGAATGTTAATTTAACCCAGGGTAAGCGCTGATCAAACTTTGAACAAGTGGGCCCAGTTTATCAACATCTAACATTTTGATATTATGTGGACAAAGTATGTTCGGATACAAAAGAACTGACTGAAAGAGATTCCTCATAAGTTGCAAATTTGTAAGGATAAAGCAAATTCTCTGGGGTTGTTTTTTGTCCAATCAAGTTAGCGTATTGAACACTCCTTTGCAAGTTTATAATCCTTAACAGCTTCAGCCCCCAGTGCACTGTTTTTTTTAGTATATTCTCTCAACTATAGGGCCCATAACTTTACATTGGGAAAAATTTTCTTTTCATCTTTAATGATTCAACTTTTTTGATCAATTTCCATTTTCTCATTACATGACTTAATTTGTGTGAGTTATGTAAGGAGAGGTTAGATGTTGATAAACTGGCCAGGGTTGATAATGTACTTGAACACATTCAAATGGAACTATAAGGAACTGAATTATTCTTTTGAGAAAAAAAAGTCTGACTTGCGTACAAGACAGGATCTTTCGAAGTCAAGTATATCTTGTCTTGTACTTATTCGTGCTGAAAGAAAAAGGAAGTGAAAAAAAGTATTTATTTAGTAGATCGGTTGCTAGTGCTGGGCGCCTTTTGGCAGACAGTTGAGTAATTTAATTTATTGTCAAACTACAGATCTTTTGTTTTTCTTTGAGAAAACTACAATACTTAAAAGTCATTGTTTTGATGAAGCTTTTTGTAAGCATATATGAAGTAGGTAAAAAGGAAATGAACGTTAAAGAGTACTGATTCAGCACTACGGGCCTCAGCGCAGGGTAATCTGCATTCCATCCCTCTCCCAATGCGTTTTAGGTTTGTGCAAACTTGGATTGTAACATAATTGTGACACTTCACCATAGAGTGGTTTGTCAACATTAGAAGATTTTATTTTTTCCTGTTTGAAAGCCCGTAGTTTTGAATTTTTTGCGTAACGAAACTGTTCAATGTAATTGTGCGATCAGATAATCGAAAGAAATTGCGCCGTTAAGAAACTACTCTAATGTTCTACTAGGATTCTCAAAATCGTAACGTATCGGGCTGAGTGAGTCTCAGTTTGAAATTCTTGTTAAAGAAGAATTTATTGTTGTGTTACGATTATCAAGTGATCGCCGCAATAACATGAACTGTAACGACTGGTTTAGGCGTGGAACTTCCGTGCTTAATCTTTTAAGAGCGTAGGCAAGACTTAAAAAAATATTAAAAAGAAACTTTTAAAAATCGCACGACTGTGTGTTAAATTACCAGAACACGGGAGAAGTTAAGTAACCTATTTTTCCGGGCCGTGTATAACTTATGGGGGAAAATCGGGACTTGTTTCATGATTGCGTGACGCACCATCCGCACTTGTTTCATGGCGCTGCTTCTTTTCTTGCCCACTGCTACATGTGATTGGCTAAGACAGAAGTTGCGTGACGCACCATCGGGCCTTGTTTGATGACGTTGCTTCAGTTCATGGCCACTTCTACCTGTGATTGGCTAAGATGACGCACCATCGGAACTTGTTCATTACGTTGCTTTATTTCTTGCCCACTGCTACATGTGATTGGCTAAGACAGAAGTTGCGTGACGCACCATCGGGCCTTGTTTCATGGCGCTGCTACATGTGATTGGCTAAGGCAGTAGTTGCGTGACACACCATCGGGCTTTGTTTCATGACGCTGCTACATGTGATTAGCTAAGGCAGTAGTTGTGTGACGCACCATCGGGACTTCTTTCTTGACGTTGCTTCATTTCTTTCCCACTGCTACATGTAATTGGCTTAGACAGTAGTTGCGTGACGCATCATCGAAACTTGTTTCATGATTTTGCTTCGTTTTCTTACGTTGCAAAAAAGTATTCTTTAAGTCGTTTGTCGGAGCACGCGGCGACCTTTTGTTGTAAGTTCTTTGTTTGCAAATGTTAAAGGAAAACGTGACTTGTAAATTAGCAGGTTTTCGACTATACTCTTGTGGAGTAAGAACCAAACACACATATTTGGCTAGGAAGGGAATTACAACAAAGTAAATACACTAGATGAAGGTGGAAAGGTGAAAATAGAATAGTGTATCTACTTTGTTGTAATTCCCTTCCTAGCCAAGTATGTGTGTTTGATTGTAGGAATCCTTAGAAATAAGGTCCGAGGCAGAATAACATACTCGAGTGAAGAAAAAAATTGGGCCCCAAGGATCATCCATGTTTGATAATCCTATACCCCGTAAATTGTTATGTTGCCAGCATGGTGAGCCCCGGTGGTGTAGTGGTTATCACGCCTGACTAGTAACCAGGAGACGGGGGTTCGAGTCCCGGCCGGGGCGTTCAAACCAGTTTTTTTTTCGGACGAGTATGTTGGAAGGTGAAAATAGAATAGTGTATCTGCTTTGGAGTAAGAACCGTCCCGTTTCGTCCAGTTGATGTTGGGCTCTTGGTCAACAGAAACTGCGGCCGGAACCAAAGCTGGTTGGCTGGTTTACCGAATTGTGAAACTGACCAAAGCACGTCCCTACAATTCCTTGCTCACTGCTACATGTGATTGGGTAACAAAGTAGTTGCGTGACGCACTACCGTGACTCGTTTTTTTGACGAAACATTGGTTAAAAAGTTATTCTATTTCTCCGTTTTCAAACACTGCGGAAAATGAACTTCAGAATAATAAACTGTACTGAACACACTGCTGAGCTGTGATGTTTCATGTCAGCTTTCCTTTTCAGATTTGGTTTTATACGGGTCACGAAACTGTAAAGCAAGTCGTCGCTAGGCAAACGGTAACTTTCAGGGTAGATAGCCTAAGAAAACAGCTGTCTCTCGTCCCGTTCTTGATAATCTCCCCCCTCCCTCGTCCCCTCACGAGAGAAACCGAAACCGTGGGGGGTGGTGAGAAAAGGGTGTTTTCGCTCTTCTTCAGATACAGTCGTTTTTACTTACCCCGATTAACGTAGCTTCCCCGCCGTCCAAATGGTCTACCATTCGCCAAATAGTTTTTTAAAGAAGGCCACGCGTGTTTCTGGGAACTGCACTGATTGTTCAGACATTCTAAAACTTTCTGACTCTCGTTGGCAAGGAAACGACCAACCGCGTACACGCAGGCTGATGAAAAGGCATGGGTACGAGATTGGAAAGTAACATTCAGAACTTGCAAAAGATCAAAACATTATGCTGAAAATGGCGGCGCTAATTCGCTATCTTCTTTCTTAGTTATAAGACTGAAACAGATATGGAACCATAAAAGTTAAATAATTTAGAATCCACTCGTTTTCGTGATGGATTGTCACGACCGGCTAAGAGGCCTACTCGCGCGCTCAACCCACCAATCAATATTCAGTTTAACAAGAATGGTTTGGTTTTCTCTATAAGGTTCGCGTTACAGCCGTGCTAAGCAACTCAACTCTGGCGCAAGCAAAGCACGGCGTCTAAAACAAACCTCGGTTTAATAGATCGAGCTAAAGTTGTGTAGCACGGATCAGTCAGCTTGTTGTTCTACCCGACTATGGCGCGAACTGGTTTCAAACGCCGGCGGGGTGAGTATATCACGATATTGTAGAACGGCGTTTGAAACGAGCCTGTAGCTTTCTAACTCTAAGTCACACAAACTTTAACACTGACTTTGTTCGTAATTTAAGCAGACGCCAGGCAGCAGAGTCACGCAGAGGCCAGAAATTAACATGTGTGCTACATGCAGTGTAGAAATTTTGCAAAGATCTTTTATGTATTGGTGAAACAAAGACTCGTTCAGTTTGTTATCAGCAAGAGTCATCTGTCTGTGGTAGGAAGTCGTAAGACAGTCACGGCCAGAAAAGTAATCAAGACAACACAATATAGATTATTATTAAACAATCGTTCACTTTGCTCGTCTTGGAGAGAAAAAAAGATCGGTGTTATTCATTCTACCTTTTGAACCAGTTGATGAAACCCTATAAAGAAACCATTCATTTTGCTTGTCTTGAAGAGTAGAAATGATTGTTGTTGTTCATTCTTACTTTTGAACCAGTTGATGAAACCCTATAAAGTGACCATTTTGCTTTTCTTGAAGAGTACAAATGGTGTCATTAAATCTAACTTTTGAACCAGTTGATGAAACCCTATAAAGTGACCATTCATTTTGATTGTCTTGAAGAGTAGAAATGTTTGGAATGATTCATTCTAAGCTTACTCGATTTGTAAGTCTTTTTTTAAAGGTTGGTAGTTATTTTACTCCTTTTTTAAAAATTTCGAGGCTAACAACTTTCAAGATGGCTAAAACATTTATTTTTTAAACTTATCTATTGAAATATAGTAGGTTCAAAATAAATGGTGAACAGTCCCGTCAAAATACAGAAGACCAATTGCAATTCTAACTCTCATACTCACTGCATGGTGAGCTTCTTGATACAACGAACTTTTTTTTTATGACTTTTGCTCCAATTTAAACAATTAATGTACAGAGGCAGAAAAATATTGTAAAAATATACTCATTTTCAACTTCAAATGTCGCGTTCCTAATTCTAGCTTCTGATTGGTTCACTCGACCTCAGTCATCGGCTCATACACCGAATGACCTTGCAGTAAATATGGAAAGTGTTGCAAAGATGAAAAGTTTGTTCGGCAAGCATACATTACATATTGTACATATTCGGTGATTGTATAGTTTTCAGGCGTAGAAGGTTTCAGAAAACTCATAAATTTGATAAAATAATAATTTTTTGAAAACATATAAGTTTGGCTGGTGCATTATTAGCGAATGGACAAACACACTGGTCGCGGGGGGGGGGGGGGGGGGGGGGGGGGGGGGGGGGGGGGGGGGGGGGGGGGGGGGGGGGGGGGGGGGGGGG
>JAOBAT010114435.1:0-14145 GCA_026413305.1 Hydrozoanthus tunicans
TTATTGTTGTTAGTACGATTACTCGTGAAGAGCCTCCATATGTTGTTATTATTATTATTATTATTATTATTATTATTGTTATTATTATTATTATTATTATCATTATTTGGTACTAAATATCTTTCTTTGAACATGCACATATGTATATATAGCAACGAACTTGTCGCACTGGAAGATTAAAGTGCATTTGAGACAGACACATTTTTTTTTATAACTCATGAGTAGTTCATTGTATGAGTATCTGATTCACCGAATCTTTTCTCAAAATATTTTTTTTAAATCCTCTATTTTACGGCTTTTAACATGGCTACAGAATCGAATTCTACAAATGGATGTTCGGGCTCTATTATATTATCAACAAAACATTGTGTTTTGAAGTCAACATTTATGGAAGAAAAGGGTTGTCTGACAATTTAGAAAATAATTTATGATTCCATAATTGCTTCTTTGGCCCTGAGATACGCAAGCCTCGACACAGTGTACTCTTAAACAGCGCTCTTGGGTAATTACTGTTCGATTTCTACAACTGCCGTGAAATACTAAGAAACACGAGAAAACTTTAACCTCAAATGCTACTAAAGTAAAATCTTCAAACTAGTTTAAAATACCTAAAGTCTGACCAGTATTATTCCCCTAAAACACTTGTTACCGGTTTTTGAATAAATATCGCGGAGAATTAGTACGAAGACAAAATACTGCTATAAAGCTGCAAAATTTTTTAATCTCGTTAGAAATGTGTGGTGTCATTTGCTTATAAAGGCGGGAGATCTGTCAAATTCATATGATCGTGGCGAAGTTTTGTCGAAACGTATTTCGCGGTTCTTTTTACCGCTGTACTAGTTTCGTTTTATAATTTACGTCTGCTTGATACAAACATCAACCAAAAAATCTAATTCTTAACTAGTTAGTTATTCTGTTCGTTTGTTTGAGGATACAATTTACACATGAATAGTCCGTTCATTTCATGCCGTGTCTCTTCGGTGGTTGAGTGATAACTGAAGGTGACGGTCGCCTGGGTCGGGCCCTTCTTGTTTGAGTTTTCACGGCTACGAGAACGACTTACAGAAATTTTTATCAATCTTCATTTACACCTTTTTTAAGAAAGCCCTACCCTCTTTTCTATTTACAAAACGCCATTCGGAATAAAGAAAAGGCAAACTAGCCATAAGTGATCAAAAAAAGCAAGCAAGAAGTGTGTTTTGTGAAAGCTGTTGTCGCCGATGTTGACATCATCGTATGTTAAACTCCCTACTGCGCATGTCACCTAGTGTGAAATGAATGCAGAGCTAGTGTTTTGTGCAAGCGTAAACGGCTACTAGAAATAGGGTAGTAAACAATGAAAAGCAAGCTAGTAATTTTCGTTTACCTATTTCCAAACGTCGCAGGTGTCGAAGGTTAAGGACAGTCCATTAGAAAAGTGATGTGAGGGGATTGGGAATACAACAAAAATATCCTACAAGGCCAAGTCACTAAAAAGAAAATTTGTGCTAAGAAGTAATGAAGATTAAAATCATGCAGAGTGAATTGCACTATCAGGTTGACAAACTGTACTTGACAGGTATTTCGGTTAGATCTCTCTGAAATGGCCAAATAAGCATTTAAGAGAAGCTAAATCTCAAAATTTTCCGGGGAGCATGCCCTCGGATCACCCTAGGTTACTCGCACTAAAGGCACTCGATTGTGATAGGCGGACCAACTCTCAACTGCTTTCGTCCGACCTCGTTGCGCAGCCACATAATCAGAGATTTCATTTGATCTGGTAGAGTTCTTAGGACATTTTGTCTTTTTTAGGCTGATGTGCACCAACCTCATCATGGATACTGATTGTAAAATACCCTTGCTGATATGAATAACCATGGCTTCAAAGTGATAAACCCAAATGCATTTTTAAGCAAGTAGATTTAGACAAATTTATCAATGCTGTCTGAAACCACTCGTCAAAACAACGCTTCGTTTTAGTAGCTGCATTAAAACGCTTGGAACTTCGTGCTTTATTTTGACAAATTCATCAACATTATTGACGCCTTTTCAAAAAAGGGGTATTTTTGTGACCTTTAAAAAGCCCTCGATGCCGTTACTGGTTTAGAGGGATAATGAACATGTGATTCAAAATTTTCTTCAATGTAGAATGCAAACCACATAATTAAGGCAACAAACTTTTGAGAAGACTGAAAAAAAAACAGGCGGCGCTTCTCGACGGTTTGTTTTAGTCTCCTATTATTGTTTTTACTTTACATTAAAGATACTTTAAAATAAGTGTTAAAACATTTATTCTATTTTAGTTGAGATGGATAACGGCAAAAGCCGAAGGTGCGAGGCAGACATTCATTAATCTACTATCCATCGAAATCAGAACTAGCACAGACATTCATTTCTCTTTTAATTCAGCTTAAGCTGTAAAGCAGTCTCACTCTTCGTACCATTAAAAGCGTAATTTAAGTCTTAAACTGGATTTGAAAGAACGACAACTAACTAATGAATAGCTTCCCCTTAATGTTCCGAGCTTTCGCCGGTCTACGGCCTCATCATCAGGCGGTCCTCCTATCCCTTCCCTGTGTAATTACGGGTTATGTAACCAGATATCAATCGCATTTGACAGATATTAACGAGTGTGCCTTAAGTCCTTGCAAAAATGGTGGAACGTGCACAGATCTTGTAAACGACTATAACTGCACCTGTCCTCGGCCTGGGTTTTGGTTCGGTAAGAACTGCAGCTACGGAGAAGGTAAAATTGTGTTTACACTACAAGCTTTCTTTCCTCGCTGATTCGTAGAGAAAAAGAGGAAAAATGAAAAAAAAGAAAAGAAAGAAAGACAGACAGAAAGAAAGAATGAATGAATGAATGAATGAATGAATGAATGAATGAATGAATGAATAAATGAATGAATGAATGAATAAAAGAAAGGGAGGACGAAAGAAGAGGGAAGGAAGAAAGAAAGAAAGATAGAAAGAAAAAATGAAAAAGAAAGAAAGAGAGAAAGAAGGAAAGAAAGAATGATTAATTAGTTTATTATATATTTATGTTTATAAATCTACATTATATTGTTATAATTCTATATTAATTACTGTTTTCATCATCAACAAAAATTCAAAACCTTTTTTTTATGTAGTATCGATGTTATTATCATAATCGTTATTAATATTTCATCATTTTAGTGTATCTTACTTTTTTATCAACAGACGGCAAATCCTTGAGAATATCCGGTGCACTGAGTTCTGGACTTTACACCATCGACCCTGACGGACGTGGAGAGTTTAACGTGTCGTGTGACATGGACACCGATGGAGAGGGGTGGACAGTGATACAGCGGAGGATAGATGGGTCCGTTGATTTTTACCGTGGATGGACGGAATACAAGAACGGCTTTGGTTCGCTTGCTGGTGAATTCTGGTTGGGGAATGAAAAAATTCATCGATTAACTGCTAACAGGACTACAATGCTTCGAGTGGGTCTCGAGGACTGGAGTGGGAATACAGCTTATGCCCAATATGGTAGTTTTAGAGTAGATGATGAAGATAACAAGTATCGTTTAACCGTGGGCTCCTACTCAGGCACAGCAGGTGACTCGTTAGCTTGGCATAACGGCATGTTCTTTACCACTAAAAACCGGGACAACGACCAACACGACGGTGGTGTTAACTGTGCTCACATGCAATCAGGCGCCTGGTGGTACAGGGATTGCCATCAATCCAATCTCAACGGGAGGTACTTGGGGAATCACTTTGCCACCTTTGGGATAATGTGGCAGCACTGGAAGAATAACGAACTCTCTATGAAGAGATCGAAAATGATGATACGTTCCTAAAAATGTTGGTATGCACAAGCACAAAGGGATAAACTGGTAAACTGGAGGAATAACGACCTCTCTATAAAGAGATCGACAATGATGGTGTGTTCCTAATAATGTTGGTATGCAAAAGCACAAAGGGAAATACTTTTAAAACTGAAAGAATAACGACTTCTCTATAAAGAGATCGACAATGATGATACGTTCCTAATAAGACTTGCGTGCACATGCACAAAGGGATGAACTGGTACCACTCGAAGAATAACTGCCTCTCTCATGAAGACATGGACAATGTTCCTATTTATATTGGTATCCATATTTACAAAGAGATGAAATGGTTCTACTAGAAAAGTGACTACTTCTCTATGAAAAGATCGACAATGATGAGACATTCTTAGAAATGTAGATGCAAAAACGGATCAACTGGTCACACTGGAAGAGAAACACTTAAACAAATCGACAATGATGATACGATCCTGAAAATATTTAAGTAAACTTGTACAAATGGATAAACTGGTACCACTGAAAGAACAACCATCTCTCTATGAAGTGAGGTGGTTGTTTTTTCATGCAGAAAACTCTTTTATGTACAAAGCGATAAACTGATCCTTTTAGAAGAGTAAATGATTAATTGGTTGCCTATAAAATAACACAGCTGGGATGACTGACGATAACTGGCCTTCCAACTTGCAACTAGAAATAAGTACACCTGTCAGGAATCTATGATCTGACACAGCTCCAACATTATTTAGTCCTCTTACTCCAGGAACTTTTCAACATTCTGCTGCTACGCTTTTCAATGGCCTTCCTCTGGACACTATGAAATGTACACGCAGACTTTAAGACATTCTTCGAATCTTGCGTATTTATTACCTATGATCTCACACAGCTCCAACATTAGTTACTCCTCTTACACCAGAAACTTTTCAATACTCTGTTGCTACTCTTTTCAACGGCGTCCCTCCGGACACTATGAAACGTACATGCAGGGTTTTTAGACATTCTTCAAATCTTGCGTATTTATTATCTATGATCTGACACAGCTCCAACATTGGTTATTCCTCATACTCCAGGAACTTTTCAACACTCTGCTGCTACTCTTTTCAATGGCCTTCCTCCGGACACTATGAAACGTACATGCAGGCTTGAAGAAATTCTTCAAATCTTGCATATTTATTATCTATGATCTGTCACAGCTCCAACATTAGTTACTCCTCTTACACCAGAAACTTTTCAACACTCTGCTGCTACTCTTTCAATGGCGTCCTTCCGTACATTATGAAACGCACATGCAGGCTTTAGGAAATTCTTCAAATCTTGCATATTTATTATCTATGATCTGAAACAGCTCCAACATTAGTTGGTCCTCTTACTCCAGAAACTTTTCAACACTCTGCTGCTACTCTTTTCAATGGCCTTCCTCTGGACATTATGAAATGTACACGCAGGCTTTAAGAAATATTTCAAATAAAGCATATTTATTATCTATGATCTGACACAGCTCCAACATTAGTTATTCCTCTTACTCCAGAAACTTTTCAACACTCTGCTGCTACTCTTTTCAATGGCCTTCCTCTGGACATTATGAAATGTACACGCAGGCTTTAAGAAATATTTCAAATAAAGCATATTTATTATCTATGATCTGACACAGCTCCAACATTAGTTATTCCTCTGACTCCAGGAACTTTTCAACACTCTGCTGCTACTCTTTTCAATGGCGTCCCTCCGGGCACGATGAAATGTACATGCTGCAGACTTTAAGAAATACTTCAAATCTTGCACATTTATTTTTGAATATCGCACGCATCTAGCCTATGTTATTTTTAAGAGAAATTTGTTTTATCATATTCTTATTACGTAGGGATCTTACATAATTGTTTTATCGTAATTTCGTTACTTAGGTGTTTAGGGATACTTAAATGTCAGTATTTATTGTTGTTAGTACGATTACTCGTGAAGAGCCTCCATATGTTGTTATTATTATTATTATTATTATTATTATTATTATTATTATTATTATTATTATTATTATTATTGTTATTATTATCATCATCATCATCATTAGTTGGTACTAAATACCTTTCTTTGAACATGCACATATGTATATGTAGCAATGAACTAGTCGCACTGGAAGATTAAAGTGCATTTGAGACAAACACATTTTTTTATAATTCTTGAGTAGTTCATTGTATGAGTATCTGATTCACCGAATCTTTTTTCAAAATATTTTTAAAATCCTCTATTTTACGGCTTTTAACATGGCTACAGAATCGAATTCTACAAATGGATGTTCGGGCTCTATTATATTATCAACAAAACGTCGTGTTTTGAAGTCAACATTCATGGGAGAAAAGAATTTAGAAAATAATTTATGATTCCGTAATTGTTACTTTGGCCCAGAGATACGCAAGCCTCAACACAGTGTACTCTTAAACAGCGCTCTTGGGTAATTATATTACTGTTCGATTTCTACAACTGCCGTGAAATACTAAGAAACACGAGAAAATTCAACCTCAAGTGCTACTAAAGTAAAATCTTCAAACTAGTTTAAAATACCTAAAGTATGACCAGTATAATTCCGCTAAGACACTTGTTACCTGTTTTTAAATATAATATATCGCGGAGAATTAGTACGAAGACAAAATATCTATTCTAGCGCAAAAGCTGCGAAACTTTTTAATCTCGTTTTTTATGTGTGGTGTCATTTGTTTATAAAAGCGGGAGATCAATTATGATTCATATGATCATGGCGAAGTTTCGTCAAAACGTATTTAGCGGTTCTTTTTACCGCTGTACTAGTTTCGTTATCTAATTTACTTCTGCTTGATACAAACATCAACCAAAAATTCTAGTTCTTAACTAATAAGTGATTCTGTTCGTTTGTTTCACGATACAATTTACATATGAATAGTCCGTTCATTTCATGTCGTGTCTCTTCGGTGGTTGAGTGACAACTGAAGGTGACGGTCGCCTGGGTCGGGCCCTTCTTGTTTGAGTTTTCACGGCTACGAGAACGACTTACAGAAATTTTTATCAATCTTCATTTACACCTTTTTAAATAAAGCCCTACCCCCTTTTCTATTTACAAAACACAATTCGGAATAAAGAAAAGGCAAACTAGCCATAAGTGATCGAAAAAGTCAAGCAAAAATTGTGTTTTGTGAAAGCTGTTGTCGTCGATGTTGACATCATCGTATGTTAAACTCCCTACTGCGCATGTCACCTAGTGTGGAATGAATGTCTGCAGAGCTAGTTATTCGCTCAAGCATAAACGGCTACTAGAAATAGGACAGTGTACAATTAAAACCAAGATGGTAATTTTCATTTATATATTGCTAAATCATCGCAGGTGTCGAAGGACCATTAGAAAAGTGATGGGAGGGGAGTGGGAAAACAACAAAAATATCCTACAAGAGCTTACAAGGCCAAGTGACTGAAAAGAAAATTCGTGCTAAGTAGTAATAAAGATTAAATCGTGCAGAGTGAATTGCACTATCAGGCTGACATCTGAAATGGCCAAATTAGCATTGATTTAAGAGAAACTAAAATCCAAAATTTTCCGGGGACCATGCCCTCGGATCACCCAAGGTTACTCGCACTAAAGGCGTTCAATTCTGAAAGGCGGACCAACTCTCAACTGCTTTCGTTGGACCTCGTTTTCAGCCCATTATCAGAAGTTTCATTGGATCTGGTAGAGTTCTTAGGACATTCTGTCTTTTTTAGGCTGATAAATTTGATGTGCACCAACCTCATCATGGATACTGATTGTTAAATACCCTTGCCGATATGAATAACCATGGCTTCAAAGTGATGAACCCAAATGCATTTTAAAGCAAGTGGATTTAGACAAATTTACCAATGCTGTCTGAAACCACTCGTCAAAACAACGCTTCGTTTTAGCAGCTGCATTAAAAGGTTTCGAACTTCCTGCTTTATTTTGACAAATTCATCAACATTCTTGACGCCTTTTAAAAAAGGGGGTATTTTTGTGACCTTCAAAAAGCTCCCGATGCCGTTGAGCTTCCATTACTGGCTTAGAAGGATAATGAACATGTGATTTGAAATTTATCTTCAATGTAGAATGGAAACCACATAATTGGAGCAACAAATTTTGGAGAAGACTAAAAAAACACAGGCGGCGCTTCTCGACGGTCTGTTTTAGTCTCCTTTCATTATTCTAACTTTATATTAAAGATACTTTGAAATAAGTGTTAAAACGTTTATTCCATTTCAGGTAAGGTCATTAACGGCAAAAGCCGATGTTAATCTACTATCCACCGAAATTAGAACTAGCACAGACATGAAAGAACAACAACTAATTCATGACTAGCTTCCTCTTAATGTCTCGGTTTCTTAACCTATCATGGAGCGCCATTAAGCTGTATATCTGTCAGTGATGCAAGTGTGGTCTAAATAAACATTGACTATTGTTCATCTCTATGTCTTGCTATGAATTTGATTTCATTGTAATAATATTTCTTTTTTGCAAATTATACTTTTATTAACAAAAATATAACTGAAACAATGTTTCGGCATCTTACTGACGCTATTGTCAAGCTAAAATGAAGTGATATATGTAAATAACTTAAACTGAGACACGAGTCAATACAAATGCATGTAACCATTGTAAAAGAAATAAAAGAAAAGGTGTCAGGTAAATAGCTTCGCACGGATTGAGTCAGATTGAGAGTTTAAACTGGGTTCGAGTATACTTTTATTGTAAAAAAATTACCGTCTTATAATTTTGGTTATCACATAGAACCGTTAAGAACAGTAAAGATCAACTCGAAACAAAGAACAAACTACGACATTTATTAACTAACAATTTAAGAAAAATAATAACATATTGTTAAAGTTTTTAGCACGTTTTCAACAATGGCGCCTGCTTTCAGTAACAACAATGGTGTTTTCCCTAAAAAAACTCGGTGTCGTCAAAATCTCATTTTCAAGAGTACTAGTACGCAAAAAGCAAAAACTATTAGAATTTAACCAAAACCTACCGGAAAACCACACGATATACGATGGAGATAATGGATCCACGAAAAACTTAGAAACATTTATTTCCTTTCAAGGTTTTTGAAAGGCAAAAATGTATTAATAAATATCAATTATTTCCTGCGTTCCCTTTCGTTGATCAATTTTCAAAACATCGCTTCCAAAATTTGATAATAGACAAACAAATGTCATACGACTTTATAAACATCTTGAAAGCAAACTGCAGCTAGAGATATACTTGGAGCCATTTGAACCACACAACAGATGGCATTTGGCGAAAGGGTTTTTTTTGTCTCAAAATTTTCCTTTTTTCTCGCCTAATCATTTTTACATAACACGATATTGTAATCAAACAAAATCTTAAATTGTATATTAAAGCGATAAAAGGTCTTCCACAAAGCCTGGTGTTCAATATCTTATCTGATTTCTAGACAAACATTTCAAAATGAATAATCAAGCTAGGTTTCAAAAATTAAATGCAGGCAAAGTTGTCATATTATAAAAAATGCGCTATTTTAAGAACCTGTTCGTGCTTTACTTTAACTAAGGAAATGGCTTCGTTTGCAGACTAAGTTTTAATTAAAACGTGCAGTAATGCGACATTTCTTAATTGATATTCTAATTAGTTTCGAAAGTGATAAGGATCACACGCACACGCAGTGAAAACTTCCGACTCTAAAGGGCCACAGTGGCGCTGGTAAGAGCAAATGCATATGGTCACTGAAGAATCGTGTTCAAGAAATGGCGGAGAGATCGGATAATCCAGGACCCTTCAAACCTGAGAACCCTTCAGCCCGAACTTGGGCCGAACCTGCTCCGCACTGGTTCAACGTTGCGCGTTTGTGGCGCGATCTTTGGTTGTGTTACAGTCTCATATTCGGCATGTTGTTTCTCTTCCTAGTTGTATACGCTGCCACGGTTTTATGGGTATCGCGGAGATCCTTTCGAAAAACAAATTACCGTCTTCCGTCATTGAACATTATGCTGGTAGTTTTGGGCTCTACTCGATCGTTCGTCCTCTTTGTCAACCCTTACTCTGAAGTGACAAGATCATCAGAAAGTCTTGTAATTATCTCATTCATGTTGAAAGGGATTGGAGGTGCCTGCGCGACATCGGCCGTTAGTATTTTGCTACTGTTAGTCCTTGACAGTACGAAGACCACACTGGGCTCTACCAAGCTGACAACGCTACCTGTATTTCTTGGTATTGCAGCAGCGAATATCGTTTATCTAATTGTAGCCGATCTTACTGTCTGGTTTGTACCAAAAGTAAAAATGATGTTGCTTGTTTGTCAAGTCTTGTTCTCCATATGGGGTCTGCTCATGACGATAGGGTATCTGGTTGCAGGTGCTCGTATTAGGCATAATTTAAGTGCCTCTCATTCGATGTCTTCATATAACGCTTCTTTTGATACACATTCCAAGAGTTTGCTATGTCTGTTGCGGCTCCTTTGGGCATGCGCAATTCTTGGAATGTCGTACTTCGTCTTGTCCATCTACACTGCAACCAGTAATGACATTGGAGTGCACAATGATGCTCCTTATGTCAAGAATGAATGGAATTGGCTAGCATTACAGATATCATCGAGTGTCCTAGAGCTGTCGCTGAGTATTCTGATGCTTGCTATTACTACACTGAGCATGCGTAATGAGGCTCATGACAGTCCCGGACGGAGCACGGCGAAAAAGAGTCAAAGGCGCGCTTTTTCAATGGAAGAAGGAATACAACACCTCGGCAAAGAACAAGTTTCTTATGTCTAACGTACGAACAGCTGTTACTTTTTGGGGAAAAAACTCAAGCATTTTAAAACGTGATACTAACTATATGAGTTTTTTCTAAAAAATGAAAGATTCTTCATTCTGGCAGGTGGTTATTTCGAACCTTCGTCACCAGTAAGATTTCGTTCTTGCATGTAAGTTGTGTTTGTTGATGTAGATGTATTCATTTGACAGAATTAGCGCTTAATTTTGGCAGTTTAAGGCTTGAAGCTCATCTATGCCAGTAGAGCGGTTCTTTGACTATCAGAAACAATTTAATGCAAAACTAATATTTAATAACATCTTTTAATCATATTCTTAGCATGATAATTCGTTTCTGACTGGATAATTGCGAAAGCATAAATAGGTTATAGAGTGCATTTAAGATTTTTGATTGCAGTGCGGACGTTGCCATGGAAACACACGCAAGTGCTACATTAAAAAGCAAAAACAAAATGGCTGATAGTCGTTTAATTTTCAAAACGAAGTCGATGTTGTACAATTAAATAAAATCCTTAAAACTAAAATACTTTTAGAAAGCTACATTGACCTGGTTAAAAGTTTGGCAGAAATGAACGACCAACGGAAAATAATAAACTCGAAGAGTACTGTCGATAATGATTACGCTTGAAAACTTTCAAAACACCACTGGCGCCAGCCCATAAATCACCAAATGTAATCGCGTTCTGGCGGTTTCCTATACTTAATCAAAACCACAATGAGCACGTTTTGTCACTTTAAACGTATGATTACAAAAGGTTTCTTACATAACCATTAATAATGAGGTTAATAAAGAACACGTAAAATAGTTTATAAAAGGAAACAAGCAGTGACCTTAAACAGAAATATTATTGTAAATAAAAACGAAAAATAATTATCTTAGGTGAAATGTTCGGAGCTGCCTATCTGGGATTGTAAAGTTTACTGGGAGCAACTGTCTGCGCGGTAGCGATTCGTTGCCACAAATTTAAGTCCCATTTCCAAAAAATCACTGTCGTTAGTAAAAAGTTTTTAAAATTACTTAAAACAAAGAGTGTACTGCGATTTCAGGTTACCTAAAATGGAAAATATAAAACAAATATACCTTGCCATTAGGCCATTTGTTAATATAACGATGTCGAGTTAAGGAACCACGGACCGACTGACTTTGTATTTAGTTAGACAGAGGTACCCAGTTCAGCAAGGCTGGTTTTAATGGGGCTCTGTTTAAAGTAACTTACAGACAAAAGATGTTTTACAATAAAATTTTAGTATTACAGAATACTTAGAGAAGGACATATATACGTATACCGTGTTGGTGTAAAATTAAATTATAATTAGTGAAACCTTAGTTGTACGTTTTTTCAGTTAAGCCACACTTTACGTCTTAATCCTCCTTAAAACTCGGGGAAGGGTATTCAAGATCTTAGTGCCATAAAACCTATAGGAAACTTGATATTTGGTTATCCTGGAAAAAGATGGACGGAGCAAATCTTTAAAACCCGTTTTTACAAGAGTAAAAATCGCGTGAGTGACTAAACGCATTTAGTGAATATAAACACAAGTTCCAACAAAATGGTGTATTCAAGCCACTTTCCAAGACCTGACACCGTTAGACAAGATACCAGTCTGTGAATAACCCATACATTGCGTCACTTCTATCAAACCAAGGTGTAGGAGTTAAACCTTAACATAAAGCCTCGTGTCCTAGCGCACTTTGGCTCCTCTGTATATGTTCAATGACTCTAAGAGGTTTTTCGGTGAAAGTTCGTATGGATCTGACCATTGCAGTTGGTACAAACACCATTTCCAAACTTCTTATGTTTTTGGTTCCTCTGTGTGTGGTGGCCAATCCACTCGAAGGTATTGACACAAAACGTATTTCGTAAAGAGTCCAATTTATTTGTTTTTGTTAAATACATACCGTTCTCTCTTAAGAGGTGATGCTTGTCTGCAAATTAACCATGGAAGGTCATTGAGCGCTAGGCAGCGAAGTTATACCACACACATTTGGTTTAATTCTTATTAACAGTTTACTTACAAAGGCCAGTAATCGAAACCGAAAAGTTAAAAGCATTGTGAAAAACAGAAGCAGCAAGTAAGCCACATGAATCTGGCTAGCAAACCATTTGGATGTGTTAACCACAACAAGTGATCCAAGTAGTTCAAAAACTATCCATCTGTTTATTTTGTGTTCATCTCCTTGCAGTGGCACCAGAAGGGAACGATAGCACTGTACCAAATGTAGAAAGCACTGTTATGGACCTAAACACGTATGTTACCAACCATGCGAGTGATTTTCTTAATGGTAGCACTTTGATGGTACCTTTGGTCGCTGAGATTTCGGATTCCCAAAGTCCAGGACCGGGTCCTCCGGAACGGGAAGGCGAGTCACATCTTATGCTAATGCTAACAATAACGATAACAATAACGACAACGATAAAGATGAAGATAACAACAACACAAACAATAACGAAACCAAAGATAGTAATGGTAATGATAATCATAAATTAGGTCACTGGGTCAAATCAAGTGTTCATAAACGTCTTTTTTGGACGACGTTAACGAGCCCTAAGTAACGTAGATATATCTTAAAGCCCGAAAGCGGGGTACTGGTCCGTGGCCTTTTACTGTATTGATCGAGCGTAGCTAGCAAGGCCTTCGCGAAAGACCAAGAGAAAGAATTTACCCGGAAAAGATCGGGCAAACGAGGCTCGAGCCATTACATGGCTTTCAGGTCAGGAAAAGATGACAAACGATTATCGATATCTTTGCACACTCGTGTTGCACCGGTCCTGTATTGAAATTCATTGGACCAATTTTAGGCCAAACAGCACGCAGAATTTAATTAATAATTTTACTTGTAACGTAATAAATAACAAAACAAAAGTTTGCTAATGATATTAATTTTTGTTTGCTGGCTTCCTGTTTAAGGCAAAGAAATTGAGGAGGGTGTTTAACAACTTTTTTGTTCTAAAAGGGAGAAGAATAGATACAGAGATAGTTAGAGAACTTGCGGTTATAGCCAGTCTAAATTGGCTTAGCTAGTTTCCTGTTGCTCATACACCAAAGCTGTCACTTCTGTGAAGATATGCTTGACAAAAACTAAAGAGGTGATGTTTGATGTTCAGCTAACGTTTCAATGGACTGTTCTTGACACAACCAATGGTGGTTCTTACAGCCAATACAGGTTATTGAAGTTCTTTCGCTTGCAGCTCCTGTCTGGTCAATAACGGGTGACGGTTGATTGAGGGTTGGGAGGGCCCGATTGTTCAAAGGCTTATTAACACCAGGGTTAATTCTTTAACCTACGTTCTTGTTTCCAACATGACAAAGATTGATTTGTGCTGTAATTTAAGAATCGACAACTGTTTTTCATGGAAAATTTTAATTTTATTTCATAACAACCGTTTGTTTTCGAAAAAGTTTTAAATAGTATTTTATAACGACCGCAAGTTTTTCCTCAGAAAAGAAATTAATGCTTGAGCTTTGGGTTAATGGGCTAAAGCTTATTAACCTTTGAACAACCCAGTCTGATCATTGTTGTCGTTTGGTACCGTTTGGTGTTTGGCGACTATTTTGGACCTTTTCCCATAATGTCAGGTCTCATAATTGCAAGTAA
>JAOBAT010114446.1:0-14144 GCA_026413305.1 Hydrozoanthus tunicans
CCCCCCCCCCCCCCCCCCCCCCCCCCCCCCCCCCCCCCCCCCCCCCCCCCCGCCCCCAGACACTCTTAGCAAAGGCGCCTTTGGCGTTTACTTTGATTATTCGGTATCCGTATTAGGGAAGTTCGGCTGTTGTTGCCTCGCACTAGTCTAACCTAATATGTAAATGCGGTCTACCAACATGGGGAGCCATCGACTGTTACTCACCGCAATAGGCCTTTTGCAACAAGTGATCACATGGTACATTTAATGATAACCTGGATGGCAAAGGAATGTCACAGACTCCAAGACGAGGCAAAATTAAACAGAAACGCGTGATTTTTCTTTGTTTTACATTTCCCAGTGGAGTCTGTGACATTCCTTTGCCACCCAGAATATCATCAAATGTACCATGTGATCACTTGTTGCAAAAGGCCTATTGTAATGTTTTGTTGCGAGGCAGGTCTCACTAGGACTTGCCTGGTGTAATCGTGCCTTTGTAAGTCTTCATGATGGTATTCTAATCTAAACGATTCTGTCAAAGAGGAGGCCATAATTTTCATTTGTGTCTTTTCAAGTTTATTAAGTATAAGCTTTGTGTGGTGACTGGCCATGGATTCATGTTGAATGAGTTAAAAGCTTTAAGTTTACGAGTCGACAGATAAACTTGCATTCGAACTTAGATTAACAGCTTGAGCCTCGTTTACATGGTGAACATAATTTTCACCCCGGCCCCAAACTGAGTTGTGTTTCCGATAATATAACTCACCCCGGCTGAGGTTCGAACCTTCGCAGTGTCTTTGGATGGTTCTAGTCAAACCAAATTTGCGAATACAAACCAGACCTTTCTCTTGCCGTGTAGTGTGGTTTGGAAAATTTTATTATCAAGTTCATATGTACAACGTGTGGTTAGTGCTTTTACCGCCGTCTCTTTCACAACGTAGACGTGTCATGAGATCAGTTGATCTGGATCTAGAGTTTACTACAATCATAAACCAATCTTCCGCTTGTTGTTTACCTATTCAAATGTGACCTGTGTGATGCGGTTTATAATGTGGATTTTACTAATGGTATCTGCACTCTTAAGTTCATTGAGTCTTATATGATGAATGAAAATCTAAATAACCTGTGATTTCATGGAAGGGTGCTAATTGCCCAAAACTAGGTAGTTTAGAAATATGTTTACATTATTTTTTGATTATAAAGTATACACTAGAGTGTATTGATTCATTATAATGTTTGGTACCAATAAAGATTGATTGGTCCATTAATTTCACAATATCTCCATTTGGAAACGGTCTAAAACACGCAGGATTCCCGATCGACCAATCAGCATGCGCCATTAAGTAGTAATCGCAACGTAGTAAGGTTTGTAATTACCATCTTTGATTGTGAAACACCGCAGAGAAAAACATTTAAGTCATAGAAAGGTGTGTAGTTATAGACGACCGCAAGTCGCGGCGCCTAGGATTAAAGAGACAGAGTTTTTAATCTTTCAATTGGCGTTTTTTTTTCTTTGACCGCGCGTTTCCATGTTCGGCTCGTTATTGATTACTATCCTTAGATTCTAATTTGGCATTTGCAGCTGCGATGGATCCCATTCTCCTCCGAGCAGGGGACAAGGGGAGGTTGTCCTTCAGCTCCCTCACATCATTCAACGTCATCTTTTGGTACTTCTTAACCTGCCGTAGCACTTCTAGATCTTCTTGGTGGCTTTCTTGCTTTCTCTCGTGCACGTAGCGTCTTACAATAGACTCCAGTGTCTTTCTGCGTTGCTTCAAGACTTGCTCATCAAGGCTTGGCTCGCCCAGATTGTTCATCTCTATTGACTAAGACAAAGAGTAGGGATAAGAAACAAATTGTAGGTGTATGAATTTGCTCATTACACGGCTCAGGCAATATATGGTCAATTCGGTGTTATATGGTGGGGTGGTTTCTCACGTTATGATTGGTCAATACGCTTAAGCAAAAGCATTCCTTGAACAACCAATACACGTTTTCGATCATTCTCCTTACTGTCAACAAACCTCAGGAAAATCTCAAGAGTATTAATTCAGGAAACAGCTATATTTCAAGAAGTTTCCTTGGGTCATCATAAAAAGTATAAAATTCGAGAGAATTCATGGAATTGCTGGAGTAGTGCAAACATCTGTCTAAGGGAAAAGGTCAAAACAATGGTACTTCCTAGGAACCCAATTTAGGGGGTGGGGTACTATGTGCCGCCACCCATCCCCCTTTTTTCAAAAATGCTGATTTTCAGGAGCAAATTTCATGATCAATAAAAATAGACATTGATTAAGTGCTTGCACCAACGCCTTCTTTGTGGAAAGAGGAGTGCATAATACAATAAAAACCAATAACCCTAAACCAGGTTCTGAGAAATTGAGCTCTAAAAAAGTGGGGAGGGGTGGGGTTGGGTGTATGTGCCGCCACCCACCACCTCCCCCGACAAAATTTGGTTCCTTAAAAATACCACTGTTTTGACTTCTTCCCTAACTTCAATTTCGAGAGACTAAGGCCTGCTTCAAGCACCGTATTTTAACCGTATCGAATTTAATTGATTTTGATCCGGAGCTAATTGAACCGGTGATTCAAACACCGAATTTATTTCCAACGAATTGAATTTTTGTACCGTATTATCCGGTAGATGGAAACGGAATTAATTCATTACCGAATTCAATTCGGTGCACTGCTTCAACAACCGTATTTTCACCGAATTTAATTCGATAGTTAAAATACGGTGTTTGAAGCAGGCCTAATTTTATTTAAACTATTCTAAGGCGGGAGTACACTCAAAGCGCTCTTTGGGGCAAATTTTCCTCATGTTTTTTACGATATATCCGTCCATGATCTGAATCTACAAAATAGTATCTCTTATTACAAAGATGGTATGAAGGGGAATCAGTTTAAGTATTTTAAGATTTTTTGGATGAGTTTGAGTTATATTTTGTATTTTGAAGAATGGTAGTTTTAAAGTGAGTTTTGATTTTGGTGATTTTTTGGGAAGTTTAAAAAATCATTTTGAAGTTATTATTTGATATTAACTTTGTCAAACCGTCCTTAAACCACAGCTGTACTTGTCCCTTACCAGGAGGGACGGTTTGCTGATTTTACGCAATGTTCTTCTTATTCAATTAATATCTTTATTATTTTCCTCACTATCCAACAAAAGTTTGAGTGTTCTCTCGCCTTAAGGCTCTAAAACATTTATACTAGCAACACGTCTTGAAGCTGAAACAACCAGTCAGGCGGAGGAAACTAATCATTTGAAAAAAATTAATCCTTCCAACACAACGTTTGTTTCCAAATAGAAATTCATATAGCAAAACTTATCTTAGCTTTAAAGAATAAAAAAAAACTTTAATTTAAAATTTGCAGACATGTTTACACACATTATTTTGTGTTCACTAATTGTGTCGTTGCATTGACACTGAAGAAGAGAGGTTTCTGCCGAAACATGTCTGTGAAACTAGAAATAAAGTTTGCCGTATATTGAGGCGAAACTTGCTGTGTTTAAAGCTTTTCAGACTGAAGGAATGGCGCTCAAGACTTAATTTTGAATCGTAGATACGCAAAGCGTAGGAACGACTGTTGCTGTCTAAAAAAACCCTAAAGGGAATAACCTCGTATCACAAAACACTTCGGCAGCCAATCAGATAAGCAATTGCTAGCTACCAAAAATAAAGTGTTACATAGTTATGTTTTGTAGAAAACAAACATACCGTGAGTTGAATTCGTCCACACTTTTCTCCGCACCATTTTGAAAGAAGTGAGAACTTTCTTTTTAAGTGTCTTGGGTTTGGAATGAGATTAAACGGAGCGGGAAGCACGTTGCCTTTGTCAACCCATTTCATCCACATCCGGGTCCGAGACACTTTCCATCGGAGATCCTCATTCTCCTATGATATACAAGCATACGAGCTTAAGAAACTTTCCATTGGAAATCCCGTTCTTCTGTGGTACGAAAAGGCAATCAGATTATTATACCTTTAAATTAGGTACCTACAACCGAGACACTTTCCATCGATGATCAATGTTCCCTTTTGATACCAACCAATCACCTAACTTTCCTAGAAAGCAAATCTAAACCAACGCACATTCTAAGTGATTGCCAATCAAGTATCTACTTCCTGGACCAAGAAACTTTCTTACTAAGAGCCTCGTTTTCTATTTATCATCTATCAGTCGACTTATAAAGATGAGAGCAGCCTTCTGATTGATCAAGTCCTCTGTTGCTGAAAAAATGAGGAGACTAAAAAACCAAGAAAAAACAATCTTAAGCTTCATATTTCGAAGAAGATTTCCAAAGTACTCAAAAAGTGACATCAGTTGAAAAAGACTTTCACTTTGTGGTTTCCGGGTTGCTCGTGGTAGAATGTGAAACAGAACGTCAGTAGTGGGCGCTTTGTAGTTAGACAGTTGTAACAACAACCCCCAAACTTCTCCGGTATTGACTTGGCAAATAGCAACACAATAAAGCTTCCCAGGCCAACATATCCAGTGACGACAGCACACTTGACCTCCCCATCCCCAAGAAAGCGAAGTAGGTGTTGGTGCAGTGGTATACGTAAGATTACTTCTTTTAACCCCGAGATTCCCGATTTGATCTCCGGCCTGCTCGAGGGCTTAGCATTTGGGTGACCTTCTTTCCATCTTCTTTTCTTCAGCTTTCTGTCCTTATGACTACCAGCACACATGGGTCACTTTAAGGCAGCTGACAATCGCGCCTATATATCCTTCCGGCCTGCTGGGGGTAAAATTACCATTGTAAAGCACCTTTGAACATATCCATTTATGGAGTATACTTTTTTTTACCCGAGCACCGTTCATTCTGTCAAAACTACACCAGGACTGGCAGACCACGCTGGTTTCATGATAGAGGTGAATCTGTCGGCAATTGCTTACCATCAGAAGGCAAGAAACATCCGGCTGTACAAGCGAGCTGGCTGAGATGGCGTTAGAGACCACATTCAAAACTCGACCTTGAAGAGCAAAATCTTGGGCGATGTTGTGTAGAGGCAACGAACTACAACATCACAGCAAAACTGGAATTAACATGTTTATTCCAACTAAGAGAACGAAAAGGAAAGATGGCGCCCCCAGGATTGACACTGACATCAAATGCTTGATCCGGAACGAAACAAGTTCTTTACCAAGAAAAACAGAACACGTTGCCCTAGACACATTAAAAATTACAAAGCTCTAAAGAAAACTCTTGTACTCACATATATCTTCCAGGAGTCGTTTTTACGGAAACAGTCCCCACAGACTGGAAGCTAGCCCATGTAGCTCCCACATATCGGAACTAAAGCAAGATGTTTACAATTATGGACTAATCTCTCTAAACTTGTATATGTAGCAGTAGCAAGATCATGGAACATATACTCGCCTCCAACATCTAAAAGCACCTTAAGTAACACAATATTGACAGTACTCTCTCTGACTGTAAGCATGGCTTTCGCCAAAAACGATCATGTTGGAACCAAACTGATTAGATTCGTTGACGAACTGGCGAAAAAAAACAGAGGACCGAGGGCAAGCGAATGTCAATAATAATTTTTTTCAAAGCCTTTGATAAGGTGCCCCACAAACGCTTGTTATACAAACTTACCAACCATGACAGAACCGGTTGTACCCTCAGATGGATGGAAAATTTCCTCACAAATAGTAGCCAGTGCGTCTTAATAGGTTAAAAAGCCATCATATGTACCTGTGTTATCTAGTATCCCGGCGTGACACCTAAGTTTAATAACAAATGTAGATTCGTGATAACTTCACGAAAAACATATAAAAAATCAAGCAGCTATGGAAAAATGGTATCAACAAATGGAAATAGCAGTTTGACATTAGTAAAATAGCAAAGTTTTAGACTTCAAACATGTAAAAACCAGCAAGGTTTCATCTTGTATTTGCTGTAACTTTTGAAGTACGTTGAGATTCAAATCGGCCTATGCCTTCTAACCAATATTACCCTGCTCTTTCCAATCCTGAATATCATTTTGTCATTGCAACCCCCAGCCGCAAAAAGAGCCAATTGTTATGTATACCTACCGCAATAGCCTCGAAGGATCTCGTCATCATAGCGATAAGCATGTTTACTGCAACAATGGCCACCACTAGAAGAAAAAATCCAAACAAGATTTTTCCAGTGCCCTTTGTTACCTCAAACTCTCCACTCTTTGTGTCAAAAGAAGATAGCTCTATAAGGCCAAATACTGAGAAGAACAGACTGGAAAAGGCATTGGCCGCCCTGCAAAAAATCAATACCAATATTGTGTTAACCGTCTACTCACATGATTTGTAACCACAAGCACTCCAGAATTGTAGTTCGTTAATTATAAAAAAAATCCAATTTCAGATTTAAAAAAGCTTAGTCAAAGTTTCAAAACCCAAATTCATAGAAATAGAGTTCACCTCTTTAGTTGTGTTTGTTTTGTTTGCAGTGTGATCGCTGTTGACTAAATGTCTAAGACTTTGTATTGGAAAATTTAAATAACTACCAACTTGGGATGTCTGTGATACAATAGCTAAGTTTTTAAAATTTTGTTATAAAAAAACGACAAAAAAACAAAAGCGAATCATGAAGCTTTTGTCCGGCCAGTCTGTTCAGCCCCCACTTTAGGCCAGCGGCGCAGTGGCCGAGCGGCTTGTGTGTTCGACTCGTAATCCCAGGGTCGGTTGAGACCACTGTTCAGTGTTGTGCCCTTGAACAAGACACTTTGCCTGACTTTGTTCCAGTTCTGCTTGGAACTAACCTGCGATAGTTTAGAGTCCTGTAAAGGGGGAGTCGAAGAATCTCATCCGCTTAACACTACTGAAACCGGAGATAAGCGCCGGCCCTTTGATCCACTTAGGCTTGACAAAGGATTTAGCATTTAGCTTTCAAAATAAAAAAGAGCCGTTCATTATACGTGGCGTTGCACAATATAGCATAAGTTACTTACGGCATTCATATTGTCAAACCTAGTAAATAATCAAAAACTCGTATACCTACAGTGATTATTATTAAATGCTCCATAAAGAACTAGATTGTTTGAAATTTGGAACACTCGTTCTGTATGTTTTCTCTTTTTCATTTCTGTTGATTTCGCAACTATCATCTTTTGGCCAAAAGATAATGAAAATAGCTTGTAGCCTTATATCTACCACATGTTTTTGATTTTAGTCACGCATTATGCGTGTTAAATTGTCATTTTGGTTATTGATTCCCCCAATCACTAGCAACATTATTTCATAGTTCATGCTCACAGTAAAGTTTAGAAAATCATTAATAAAGAGTGACAGGTTGTGAGCAGAAAATGTCGAAAGATTACAGTTGCTTAAACAAAAAAGTAGCATTTTTAAAACGCAAATATTCGTCCGTGTATAAGCCCCCCTTCAATACCCCCCTCAAGAAAAATTTGGCAAATGGAGTTTTTGACCAAAAATAAACCCTGGGGCTTATTATCGGAATTTTACGGTATTTTAGTATGAAGGATAATGTTTAGAGTAACAAAGTACTTTCAAAAGCATTTTAGTCCTTCCGGTCCTTTCCAGTGCCAATACTTTTCATTGAACAAGTTTGGGACAATTTATCTTTTCATCTTCAATGGTTACTTTGTTTGTTCGATTCTGTGTTATTCTAGGAGGAGTATGGATGAGATTTACCTACCCAGTGAACTGGTGTTTCACAAATGTGGAGTTCTTCAGCTCAAAATGACGATGTGTGATCGCAAACTGGGAATATAACCTCCTTAGTCCGAAACCAAACGACACAAAAATCATTCCAAAGAACAGCAAGAACTTCAGAACATCACCAAACAATCTGTAAAGCGATAACTGTAACGGTCCAAGAAAGGAGTTGACTTGAAACACGCTCAAGAAGTGAAAAAAACTCAGCACCATGGCAACTGAGTAAAAACTATTGGCCCACAAAAGGACTCGTAGGGATGTCCTTTGCCGATCGATTTCGTCAAACAGCAAATCGAGCACCCTCCATTTTCCTATTCAGCAAAGAAGTATTTTATTTGTACTATTAATCAGGAATATCATATACAAGCAGAAATTTGTACATATATAAGTTTGTATATAGAAGCATAGTTAATAAACGGGCTGGTTAGGAAAGCCGGCAATTCTCAAAAGGGAAATACAATGTACAAAAATGCTTTGTTTCATGTTGAACGAACCGCGACCGTGCACATTCTTTGTTTCAGGTGTTAGTGAGAATGTCTTTACCGGCTACTTGTTGATTTGCATATCAAAAGCTTTTGTATTTTCTGCACGTTTTGTGCACGGTCAAGACCAAAAAACAAAAGAAAATGGAGAACAAAGACATACAACAATGGTTTCTTAACCAGTCTGTTTATATTAACTGTGATAGAAGTGCAATCAACAGCTTGAACCTTTGTATGACAATATCAACCCGTCTCTTAATATATATGTTGATATATATAAAGAGGAAACTACATGGCCGCGCGGGGAACAGATTTGATCTTCGAGTGCTGAAAATAAAATTCGTATCCCAAGCGGCCATGTAATGTTCTTTTTAGTTAATAGATACTGATGAAATCGCCGACGCACTTGTGCAGGGGGAAGCTCTCTTATAATTAACTTATCATGTTGGTAACCATAGCGACACCAGTAACCTCACACGTGATAGATAAAAATAGTATTTTTACTGCGTGCGCCGAAGATATGATCTTTTAGTGAAAGGAAATTTCCTGAACATTCATCATTATCTATATAGAGTAACAGGAGAACTGGGAATCTTCACCAGCCTCGTTTTGGTGCACCTCGCTTCATTGCTTGACCATGCAGTCAATAGCTGATACGTTGCCGTATTACTTATGTCAACCATCGCTCGAAACACCATTTTGTCGTTGCTGCTTGGTTTAAGGTAGATGTGGTCACGTGACCCCTAGCTGCAAAGAGCCTAATAGTTGAAAACCAGGTACTGTGACACACCTGTAATTCCAAAGGCAACAAGCCTTAAACAGTAGGACAATTGGTACAGCAGCACCATTGTCAACGAGATCAGGTTCCACCATTGCATTTTGTAGCGCCGCAAACCTTGGATGTACATTTCCGTCACCTCTTGATAGAGGAGACCAATAACCCACACGAAAATGATCCACTCTGAAAGGCACAAACACAGAACATCAAGAATTAGTTTCTTACAGCTTATGCCCAGGAGACCCCCCTTGTCCTCATCAAAATGATCTTAGTCTAAAAGGCTCAAACATTGGCGCCTCTTTTATGTATATCTCTCAGTTCTTGAGCTAAAAGGTTTATATCAGACACAGGCCAGAAAGGCCCGTTTATTTAGAAGTTGCTATGATGAACCACTGCCTGGTTAGCCTAGTTGGTAAGGCGCCATGGTTCGATTCCCGATGCCGGACTTTCACTCAGGGTCTTAAGATAACTGAGGAGAAGGTGCCGCCTTGCTCTAACACCTGCAAACGGTTAGACCTTCGCGCCTATCGGATAAGGACGTTAAACCATAGGCCCAGTCTCTCGATCTCCTATCGGGGGACTTAAAAGAACCCACAACACTTGTCGACAAAGAGTTGGATGATCCCGGTGTCGTGGTCTGTCTCTTCTACTAACTGAGGGCGACTCTTAACTCATAATAAATGTGAGCCGTATGTAGCGGACTATCTAAGACCCTCAATGCTATAGGCATTGAGGTAATGCAAAATGCGTACCAAGAACAGTTATTATTATTTTTATTATGAACTTATTTAACCACTTTTTTAAAACATCTTCTAATCAAAAGAAACTTAGGAAATGACAACAAAAGATGTAAACAAAATAATTGTATTAATTGTTCTACAAAGTAATTGGTGGCTGTGAAGCCTGCAATTGGTCGTTTGTAAAACGTAAGGTACCGAAGCACCTTCGAATTTGGTTGCTACATCGGCTCGTCGATTTTTCCTCTTTGCCTTTCTCATGACAATCTTGTGCCCCAGGCTCTTTCATCGGGGGAAGAAAAGAGTCTGGGTACAAGGTTGTTAACTTGAATTGGAAGAAAATGGGTTCGGAGATTAAGTTAATCAAGAAATATGTAATAACAATAATGATTACAATGAAACAGTAATGATGATGATGATGATGATGATAGTAATAGCATTAAGAAAACGATTGATTTCGTGTTCGCATCAACTCAGGCTCTTTTACTCTCATAGCAGTCATAGAAAACATAAACTTATAGTTTTTAATGAACGAAATTTTGTATATACTTATTGTACAGTACTCAGGGAAACAGCTAGTTTTGTTTACCCAAGAGTCCTGATGCCTCCCGAGACGACGTTGAGTGAGAACGGACTGTACATTAATGTGCAAGCATCCCCCCGGAAAGCCCCGAGCATTTGATAGAAGCTGAGTCCAGGGGGCGGGCATTTGGCAGTTAGTAGTGTCCCGGACCCCCGACAACAAAAAACTTGGATAGTGATATCCTGTCGTGATTTCCGACGACGCTCAGATGTCAAGAGCTTCAAACACCTTCATTTTGGAATTGAAAAACACTTATCGACCATAAAATGATAAAAGAGCTGTATTAAAAAAGAATCGTTGTCCGGTGAGAGCAAGTACCGCACTTCGTGACCGTATCAGTTCACTATTAGACCATAGAACTGTTCATTTCTGACACACGAGTATAAAGTATATAGGCAATTACAAGAAGGAACAACGAACAGCCTCTGTAATATACGTGATAGGTTGGATGCCGGAGAGTAAAGCACAGGAGATGCACAATGTTCTGTTTAGTTTCTGTTCCCGCTTTTTTTATCCAGTTCAGTTTTGCCGAAACTATTATGTTTATTAAAAATTGACAACTGAATTTTGTGTTTATCGGTTTGATGGATTAGGGGGCGGGGCATTTGACCATCATAGAAGGAACGGGTGGCGGGGCATTTGCTAACGAAAATAGCCCGCTGGGCCGGGCACTTGACACACTTTTTCAAATGCCCGGGGTTTGCCGACGGGGGGAGGAGGTACCCGCGGTTGGAATTGACTCGCACATAAGTGCTTTGTTATAAACCTAGTCTTTCCCTTAACCAATCATAAAGCAAGAGCAAACAAACAAAGACGGCGGGCGGGCAACAACTGCGTAATTGTGTCCCGGTTGGGTCACATTTGAATTTGATCGAGGCACGTGGCCAAGAACTAACAAATCACAGGGCTCGTTTTGTTGAGTGGAAGCCTAGGTTTGTAACAAAAAGGAGTTAAACACTTACAACTCATGAACATACCTACGACTGATGGTACAGCGACTCTTTCATCGAACTTGTCCTGAAATGCTGACGTTATCACAAAAGCAAGAAATATCAGAAAAGATCCAGCATGGCTTAGAAACTTGACAATGGGTGTCCTCATGTTTTTGGACACAGAGGCGCTTGGACAGAGGATGTAGATGAAGACCAAAAATGGCAGAAGAACTGTGTGTTTTAGCAGACACGCGATTCTTGTTGGGAAGTTTCGTTTCCGCCAGGGCTTGGTGCACGCGCCACAAAACAGATCGTATATGTTTTCCTTGTACAACACGTTGTTCAGCTGAAGTTGGCTGTATGGGTGCGCTACAATCTTACACAGGAGTGAGAAAATTGTCATCAGTCAAGAGAATGCTCCCGGAATAACTTCCTATTGTACAGTGGACCAACCCCCAGATAAGACGGATATCTCTATCCCTCCATAAAACAGGTTTCAAATCTTGATCCCTCTCATTTTCTCTGTCATTTACTGTATTTTAATCCTCTAAGACGGGCATTTGAGGCGAGTTCCGAAGGTGCCCTTCTTAAGGAAGTTGGACTGTAATACCTTTTACAAAACGCCTATAAGATACATCACTCAACATTTCACTATTATTACTACCATTGTTATTATTGTTATTATTATTATTATTACTATCATTATTATAACCATTGCTATATGCAGTGTTTTAACAAAATTCTTACTTACAATATCATGTAAACCGATCTAAACGTCTAAAAGACTGTTAAAAACCTGCAAAACTTATTCGATAAATCGATGGTAAACCGTCTATTAGATTATGCCATGCTAGTAAATCTTCTCCTTCTTCTTCATGTTGTTGTTATTTTTGTTATTATCATCATCATTATTGTTGTTATTATCAATTTGCTATTATTCCCAACATCGTTAAACTCATAAGCTGTGCGCAATAGGCCTTATGCATGATTCGTCAAACACTAGTGTGAACATTTCATAAATCAAATCCCAAAGCACTCACAAATGAAAACAGTTCCTTCGTGAACACGGTTCGCACGTGCAAAATGCTCACACCTACTTCTTGAATATGAGGCTTGGGAGTGAAATTGACTAGCTTGACATCAACATACCTAAGCCTATTAATATAAGGACCTCAAGTAATGGCGCGTAGGCAACAAAGGCGAACACATTAACTACACGTTGGAATGCACTGTGCTGGCCACTTACACGCCGTTGTTTTAGTATTTAGAATGAAAAAAGTTCTAACGACTACGAAATGAGCAATAGAAATTTTCTCAATCGTCTTTTCTAATGAGGAAAACTTTTATTTTTGTCTGAAAGTGTAAGACGGTAAACTAGCCAGACACACATGGGCATGTAAAAGTGCCGTGTTTTTTGTAAGCCGTGTTTGGCTTCTGCACAGTTTATCAATACCTACCTTCTCCTTAGTTCTGGATTATTGGTTTTAATACGAAATGTTTGAGCATCTGAAATGCTATTACATAAATAATAGATGTTTTAAGAACCTTTTGTCATTGAATGTCAGTGGACGAATTTCCAAGCTCGAAAAACGAGGGACGAACCCTTTAATCTCGTGGGGTTCAAGTAGTTGTTAGAATATAAACTAAAATTATTACGTGACAAACTATAGTTTATTTTTTTGGAAAGACAGAGCGAACCTTTCTTTACCGTTTAATTTATCAAGCTTAAATATTATTACGGAAGAGGTTCCGAAAGGATCGAAACCAGGTGTGGTTCAAGTAGAATCTTAAAACCTGAAAGGTCTTTATTGTGTGCGCAAACATGCTAATGTGAGAAAACTATGAAAGTAAAAAAATCACCGAATAAATTAAAGGTGATTAGGTCTCAAATAGTATACAATGTATTTTTGGATTACAATATAGTTTTAGACATATATGTTGGTCGATTGGTTGCCATAAAATATTTATCAGTTATGTAATGTGGATTCATGAGTTGTGAAATTTTCAATGTCATTTAAGCCAGTTTAAAAGTTGTGTCACGTGACGTCACATTCTTCGATGTGCAGGAAACACAAACAACCGTTTGATTAAAGTTTGTACATGTCTGTCCAGGTTATTACATTTACGGGTAATACAACAGTAATTAACTGCGTTGCACTGTGGGGAACTGTTCAATGAAAATAACTAGAAACAGACTTATAATAACAACGGGATTCTGTCAAAGGGTAACTGAACCCTAAAACCAAATTTTGTCAAACAAAATCTTTGACTGAGTGTGAAAATGATATTAAAAAAAAATCCTCGTTTCGCCCTAATTTTTCGAGAAATTCGAGTTTAAAACAGGTTACTTGCCGCATTGTACCGGCGGCTCAGAAACAGGGGTTAAGGGGAGAGAGCGAGTGAAGCTATGACGTCAGATATGGGTAAGAATTGCTCGGACTGAAAAAATTCATCATTGGAGTAAGATATCGCTCACAATTGAAGTTGTAACTTTCACTTTTGACTTTGTAAGCGAGCTTGTGATAACAAAACAGTTCAAGCGCTCGTTCCTCCCTCCCCATAACCTACGTCACACGTTACTTTCGTTTACCGCTGACAAGTAGACAACCACCCACATTCAATGACCCTAAACGACCCGAAACACGCACATACAAACTAGAATTTCTCGGAAAGCCAGCGCGACACAAGAAAAAAAAGTTGAATATGTTATCAACACCTTGAAGGATTTCATTTAGAAAACGTTGATTTTAGAGTTCAGTTCCCCTTTAACAGATCAAGCCCTGAACCTACCTTGAACTCATAAAATTCTTCTGCCATGCTATCTAATTTTTCATTCAGTTCAAAAATATGGTAAATGGGATGCAGATCTTTTGGTCCATCTATGCTTGGGTCGTAGTGCAGATAAGCATGGGATAAATAAACGGGGTTTGCGAGCGCCTTGTATGCATTGATACGGCGAAGGAAGCCAAGCTCGTGAGACCGTCT
>JAOBAT010114457.1:0-14142 GCA_026413305.1 Hydrozoanthus tunicans
CGGAAACTTTTTTAAAAATTTTACCTCGCCTTTTATATATTTTTAATACCTTTGAATAGCGTTTTATGTCTAACTATCTCCGGTTTGTGTAGTGTAAGAGCGAATGAGAGGCTTTAACTCCCCCTGGAGGTTATGGATATCTAATGATATACTCCATTCAATCAAAACAGAACAAAAGCTATTTAAATCACATTTCCTAAGCAGTGATCCAACAAAATAAAAATCCTATAAAACATATAATAATAACTAAAATAAGAGATTGTTGAATGAATGTTGGCCCCAATTTAGCTGCTCAGCTACTCAATAACAGCAATGATAATCCTACTAAATACATCCAAAGGACGCTCTCAAATAGTATCGTATTAGACCTATTCATGAACAAGAAGTATACGACCTAATAGGAAAACTAAAAAACAAGTCGACCATTTGGTCTCCTATCAGATGTGTCAAATATGTCCGTGACTATATCCTTAAAGCTCTAACAAAAGTGTATAACCATCCCTTAGATTTAGGCATAGTGCCTGATTGTCTTAAAGTACTAAAAAGTAACACTTATAGATAAAGACGGTGATAATACTGATGCTACGAATTTTTGGCCAATTTCAACTCTCTTCGCAATTACCCAAATATTTGAATACTTTGAAATACTTTCAATACAAAATGTTTTTACTTTGCAGTTACCTAATTTTTCCCACAAATGGCATAAAAAGCAACTCCCAGATCTCTTTTATAACAATCTTCGATACGCCAGTGAGATACATCATTACAATACAAGACATGCTGCTAAAGCTAACTTCTTAGAACAAATTTTGGTAGGAAAACTACTTCAGCTTTATCAGTTGATCTCTTGCAACAGATACCAAAACAAATGAAAGAGTCAAACACATTTCATTTTTCAAAACAAATCAAGAAATACCTTTTATTGAAACAAATGAAATATCCAAACCCAGACGCCTTTGTTTAATCTATTGTTCTAGTCTTTATGTGTATTTGTTTTTATATTCTTGGTTCTATTTCATGCCTACCTAAACTTGTTAGATAACCAAACTAGCGTCTAACTAGAAAACCTACAGTTTATCATTTCCTAGATTGTCACATATATTTAGTTTTACTTGCTTCAATTACTTTATACAATACTTGACCTGAATATGCTCTTTTTTTTCTTATCTTGTAAAAACTGGAAATGTGAATAAAATGTATTGTATTGTATTGGACAGGCAGTTTACCCCAAGGCTGAGTCGACGGGAAAATCAGTCGGGCAAAGTGTCTTACTGAAGGACACAACAAAGTGGTCTGTTGGTTGTTGTTCTTTGTTTTTTACAATCTTATTCTTACTGATAAAAAAGCCTCGATTTGATCTTCTTTTGTTCTGATTTTCCGGCCATATCAACTTTTTTTGTTATGAATAAGTTGACTACTATAGAAATCTGTTGAATTCTCGGAGAAAAAATTACTGTTCGGTTACTTATTTGGAGCAGCTGCCCAGTTTCTTAACTGAATATTATTTCAAGAATATTTCTGAAGCTCAGACTTTGTTCAGAATCGGCCATTTTGTGTGTTTGAAAAAAATTCAAATTACTACAGTATCTAAACAAAGTCCAGATTTGAATACTTTTTTGTCTTCCGGCTCATTTAGATAAATTTATTTTACTTTAAACTAAAAAGACGGTATTTTCTTGAAGCTCCGACAAGTAGCAAAAGCAAAGCCAAAAGAAATCAAAGAGGCGCCAAAAGACGAGAGCAGCACTCAAAACGTAAATTCTATGTCACCGATATTCCCAAGATCCTAAGATCTGTCAAAAAAAAGAATATCTAGTCTCGGTTCGAAAAAAAAATCTTATTAAAAAAGTGTGTACCCGAGCTCAGCCGCGTCTTATTTATTCTGGCTGTCATTCATTGACTGGCAGTACTCTCTGGGTGTGGCTACGAGTAATTTGACAAATCTTGACAAAGTTATATCTTAGTAGATATATTTTTAAGCACACAATTCGTGTTAAACTCTAAACTATCTGGCCATACAAAACTTAAGAAACTGGTAGAAAACACTTGCTAATGACAGTTTTAGGTTAGAATAAACTTTTCAGTTTTTCGCACGAGACATTAAAATAATTCCACCATCAACCAAATTTTAATGGTACATGGTAGTGCATATTCTACACAACAATTAGGTTGGCCAATTTAGAAGTGCGAAGTCATTCGCTATGACTATAATAGAAAACACACAAAAACTAAAAACCCATGGTATAAATACTGATGACTGAAAACATTTTAGAGCGAAATTTCTTGTGCTTTGCCAAAAACAAAAACCCAGTCAATAAGATTTATAAGAGCAACACCAGCAGCGACTTGCTCAAAAACTTAACTTGATTCGTGGTGTGAAGCGTCATATTTTTGTAATAATCCGTTGACAGGTTCATAGCACGTGCAAACAAGCATTTCCATGAATCGGCGATAGTAGTATAGTATGAGGCGAATTACCCTTATTTTTGAGGCGCAAATGAGGCGCATGCAAAAATTATCTCTGGGGTGACGTCATAGCTCATGAACAAATTGCGGTGGATTTAATTATCGCTTTTGTTTTCCAACCTCATGAATAAAATGAGGATTGTTTACATTATCTCTTTTGTTATGACAAAGATTTTAATGGTCGTTTTTCTAAAATGGCGCCAAACGCATTAATCATGCAAAACAGCTATTGTTATATCCGGCTAGAACCGGTTTCGATTTGATATTATGCTTCTATTTTTCTCTCGGATAATACGCTATGAAACTAGCGAAACCAAGTAAATGAAACAATCTTATTAAAAAATTGTGTACCCGAGCTCAGCCGCGTCTTATTTATTCTGGCTGTCGAAATTTACTGAACGAGTAAATGAAAAGTACATTATAAATCCACAAGCCGACTTTACAATAAATTTGTGGCTATTACAAGCGAAAATCAAATAAGATTTCAAACAAAACAAGAATTACGTAGAGTTGAAAAATTATTTGATGTTGACGTTGAACGTAAAATAAAGACAAAAGGACACCTTGTTTTTCTACGCTGATGCGATTAAGATTTTCTTCGTTATGTGAAGCACCAAAAGAATCTTTTAAAGAACAATTTAATCGTCTACACTTCATCGCGAAATTAACTAATCTATCCCTGAATTTCGTCTAAAACCAAATCAGTACTTACTCAGACAGACGACCAACAATGTTTTCCATCCCACAGTTCCAAAGGAGCCGGTTGTTGCCATCTTAACAACGAGTTTGAACCAATTTGCAACACGTAACCCTGCAAAGAAATAAAAGATAAAAGTTTGGTCTAAACAAAAGAATTTCACTTCCTGCAAAACTAAAAGTTTTTATTTATTTAGTTTCTTACCGATGAAGGTTATTTTTTTCAGTAATTGAATGAAGGTAATAGTTTTACAATCTTCAACAAGAAATGCAACTTGATATAAATAATTCTAAATCTTGAACTTCGTCAAATGGACGTTAAATAAGCGATTCCAAATCATTTTTAGGGAGCTCCGTAAGTCATTGAACCAACAAAACAGATTCAGTGCTGCAATATTCTAAGTACAACAGCAGTAGTCTGCCACACGCAGTCGTTGACTGGCGATTTTCTTTTCTTGTCGAGTTGCTTAAGGTTGTTTCTCCCTTATTCTGATCTTTTTGATATTTCTAAAATGAACTTTTATTTTTCCAATCGGTGCAATCCAAGTTTAAGCAGGCAGTTAAGCTGATAATAAATAAACCGAGCTTCTACCATTTTCAAAAGCATGGTAAAATTAAGATGGTAGTCACAAATTAAATAGCATTGGCACAATTCAAAAAACAAGAATAAGAGACAAACCTACCAAAAGTTTGTTGAAAAAATTGCTTTTCCTTCAGTCGCCTGGATCCTTCGAAATGAATCCCTTAGCCTTGTGTTTTCAGTTTTCAAGTAACAATGCACGTGATTCAATATTCTGTAACAGATAGACATAGTGTTGAATTTAACCACAAGACAATACCAGAGCTACATTTTTAATGAAATGATTTAAACATCAAACAACGAGGCCTATAAAAAGCGGTAGTAAGTTAAACAAACTGCATGTCTTCGAACGTTATCAAGCGGCCATCAGTGATCGAAATAAAGGGCGGCTAGGAAAAAAAGGCCTTTCTTTAAGTTTCATTCTTTTGTTTCCATTTTCCATTCCGCGTTATATTGCCCCGTATCATCTGCCTCTTTTTACCACCAGTAGTTTCACATTTCCAATATTTTAATTGTAATAATTATTTGCAAACGAGCGAGCGAGCAAGGCAGCAGATCAGAGAGCCACGCGTGCTATGCAAGGTTGTAGCGATAAAAAAAATGTCAATACATACATACATACTTTACTTAACTTAATCACGGCATATTCATCAGTTACAAACATAAAATATTTACTGCTGCTGTTTTCCGTGATTTCGGTGAGAGCGTTTAGCCGTAACAAAAGAATTGCTAACCGAATACAATGGTGTAATATCAAGATTAAGTTAGCCAATGAGGGTGCGAGAAATTGAGAAACTTGTGTAGGCCCTGTTCATTTCACAGGTAGCCGAAGCTCAATATTCGTATAGAGTTACTAGAGACTCGTGTATGGGGAAAGCTCAATATTCGTATAGTTGTTGTGTTAGTACTAGAGATTATAAGGAGTCTCTGAAGTTTGGATTTTTTGCTGTAAATCATAATAAGAAATAATACTCACTGTGTCATCTTGTGATTCCTATGTACAACTGGCAATGTTTCAGCTGATTTCGTTGAGGTGTCGTGTTTTCACTCCACTAAATAAAAGAGAATAGGGTAGGCTGCGGGCCAGCCATAATAGCCTCCAAACATCCAAACTCAGCGCCGAATATTTCGTCGAAAAACGAATCCCACCCAAAATCTTGATCAAAGAAACATCACTCCAGCGGTTAGCTTTCACATGGGCGGCGGAACAGGGGGGAGGGGGCACTGATACCAATGGTTGAAACCAGAAATTCGAACAAACTAGCGCACTTGTCTTGCACAGATTCCCTAAAGAGGGAATCAAACTAGTTACTAGTCTTCGGCCATTATTGAGCTCCCCATTGAATGCCTAGTCTCTGCCACCTTGTTGATGGGTTCCAGTGAATTTAGTCTTTCCCGCCATCTTGCAGCTGGATGAATTTACTCTTTTCCGAATTATACCAATTTGTGCGGTCTTACACGGCGTCCCAACCATTATACCAGTCCAGCTCCAATTATTCTATTTGTTGAGACCTAAAATCACATATACTAGAATGAAGCAGTTAGTAACCAAACCTCTTTTAGATCCGTGGAATCTAAACTGTATAAAACTGACTTGTTTCCACAGACCTAAAGCTAAAGCAGGTCCAGATCCGGCCATCACTTAACACGCTTTTGAATCAAACTTTTACCTTTTGAAAAAATGAAATATGCCACATATAGAAACAGATTTCTAATAGAAGTTTTTAAAAAATGTCTTTCAGAGGGCAAGAACTGCAAGAAAAATGTTCCTAGTTGCCACGAATAGCAGGCCTTTTATACGAAAAAAAGGCACTATTTCATAAAAAATATTATTCTAGAAGTCTTTCAGCAAAAACGAGGGGGGAATTGAAGAAACCAATAGCAAACAGTTCTTTTGTTTTAAATTCTTTACGTGAGTATTAGTGTAAAGGGAAGTATCGGGTGTCTCCGCGGGCCTTCTGCTCCTTTTGAATCGAAGAGAGTTTTCGTATTTCACTCCGTATACCGTATGATATATAGTCAATAAGTTTTCCTGCGGCACAGATTTTAGATATATTTCCTCCCAGATTTCCTTGTAGCCCAGTATTTTCTAATATACTAGTACTATTCAACCAGAACCACTCCCTTAACCTTGTAGAATGATGAATTTGCAGGCGCGGCCGCGTTTACAGAGCCTACAAGATTATACGGCGGAAAACTTTCTCAGAGGTTAAACTCCCTTATCAATTTTTTTGCGTCAGTAAAAAGTAAATTGAAACTAGCCGCGACTCACGCACAACTCTAAATGGTTTTAAAATTTGACCGAAAAGACAATAGCTTTATTTATCAGAGCATTTTTCACTTTTTACGGGTTGTATAATAAAAATTGTTGAAAATGAGTTAAAGACATTACTTTTGATTATAAGTCACGCTACTTACGGATCTCAATATGTCTGTTAAAAAATACATCTTCCAAACGCCAATGTTCTAACTGACTTTGCAAATTATTAGTTTCAGTCCGTTTCACGTTTTATCCTGCAGACATACACATTAATTTATCCTTTATCTTTGTCAAAAGCTCACCATGTCCTCCACGAGATGATTCGTCATGCGTAAAACCAAAAAACGGTTAAACAGTACGTACTTTTTACCTTATACCGAATGCAGATATTTTTCACGAATTTATTATTCAGTTTTGTTTCATTTGTCTGTGTTGTTTTGAATAGGTCTCAGTAGCAAACAGTACCGTTATATAAATTTAGGATCATGCAGATTCCCCCTCTGCTGAAAATATCTAAGACACCTAACGTTGTAAAGTGAGGCAAATTCGTTAAACTTTGCCGCCTAAAATGCTGAAGTGACATTTATAGAAGTAAACACCTTTTTTTCAAGTCTTGCCATTCTCTGATAAAAACAGTTTCCTTCAATTTCTATTGGAATCAACTTCTGTACGTGATGCGATTTCTTCCCTTTTAAAAACCAAAAATGCAGAGTAAAAATATATCAGTTATTTGTAGTATGATTCTGGACCTGCTTTAGGTCCGTGGAAACTAGTTGGTTCTATGTAGAATGTGTTAGATTCCACGGACCTAAAGGAGGTTATTTATTCCATTTCTCTGTTTCCCACTAACTACTATGTTATTTTAGGTCTCAACACATAGAATAACTGGAGCTATACACCAACAAAAATGGAACATCCAGAACTTCTGTGTTATCAAATCGTGCTAAACTTTAAAATTCTAATAATAGATGAATACGAGTCAAGTGAAATAAGAATTCACGCATCACTGAATCCTCTTTAAAAATGTCTCGTCCCAGTCTATCTTTATACAATGATTTCTTTGACCGTTTAGAGGCCTCGGGCCTACCTACCGTAGGTCCGTGGAATCTAGTGCTAACCCCCTCGCAGCCGTTTTTTCGGCTCGTCACCAATGCATTGTGTGTTAACTATCGAATCGTGCTAAACTTTAAAATTCTAATAGTTGATGAATCCTCTTTAGAAACGTCTCGTCCCAGTCTATCCTGGACCGTTAAGAGGCCTCGGGCCTACCTACCGTTGGTCCGTGGAGTCTAGTGCTAACCCTGCGAGGGAGACTACCTACCCTGCAGAGATGGATTTTGCAAAGCTTATGAAGTTCGAAGTTAACTTCAGTTATTTAAAAGTCCATTGTGCTGTTTTTCCTGGACTTTTGTTGAGCAATGTGCCTATTCGTTCCTCATATTTATTTGTTGCGAGTCTGTTTCACTCGAGGCAAGGCAATTTTTCGAGGAATGAAATGTACATGAAGCACCGCCGCTCGAAATAAAGAGCTTTGAATTGATTGTGTACTAAGAAGAAACTATAGTTCGTTTGATAAAAAGAAAATTAAACAAGTTCACATTTGAACTGTAAGGTTTCCGTCCTTGTTCTTGGTGCCAAGAAATGTTAGAAACTGTCTAAGTTAAGCCCCCGCACAGTTTTGCTATAGCATGCGACATCAAGATTGTTTAATGCGACTTGAAATGGTGCTTGTTAACTGCAGTTTTCAATTTTGTGGCCGCATTAGTTGTACTCCTGACGTAACTACTTGATAAATAGCTTGCAAGTGATAAAATTGATAACAGCTGATAGCAATTTCTTAGTTTATTGTCAATTATTATAGGACAAACGAAACATTTTTAAAAGAAAGAGCTCGCCAGTCTACTTCCAAAACAATGGGGAGCACAGGAACTAACGAAAAAAAGAGGTAGAAAAGAAAAAAAAAACACAAGAGTTAGGCAGCAACTCAAACAAGCGTTTTTTTCTGCGGTACTCATCTTGTTCTTACTTGCTATTTATGGCCGAATGTTACCATTTTTCCTGGCAAGAAACATTTGTGCGTCTTTCTTGTGTGCATTGCATAACTATACAACCTTTAAAAACAATTAGAACTACACTGAAAAAAAAGTTATCCATAAAAATGAGAAAAATATTAGTGCACATAAAAGAATCTGGGTAAGGGAGAACAATTCTGGACTACAACGTAATGTAGAATGATGAAGTATAATTACAAAAGGAAGGTTGCAGAACGAATCTTTAAAATGAGCTTATCACAGCGGGAGATAATCATGGTGACTTTATGGCTTGAAGGAAGAAATTTCAAATTGTTTAACCGAACAGTCATATTATAGTCATTATAGAGTACAGTTTGGGATATAATAATTATAATAATAGCCATTTTTAGTACGTATTATATAACGTATTCCTCAATGTGTTTACAATGGTTAACAGTTGCCTGGGGTAACGAGGGTCTTAGATTAGTCCGCTATATACGGCTCACAATTACATTCACTAAGATTTGCCCTCGAGTTTGTAAACACCTTCAAAGCTTCTGGTAAAATTCCAAATAACCATCCCTACTTAGTTATTCTTGCAAAATAATGTGTGCCATCTACTTTTTCGCCACATGAAAATGGAAGATATATTATATTGCATGAATCCAAACCTTAAACTGTGACTCTTAATCCTAAAACTTGCATTGCGATCTCCTGAAGACTTGTTAATTAAGGGTTACAATATGTAGCTCCGAAGAGTTTGAATATTTTTTTTCATTATCAATTTTACATTGTGATGGTTGAATACGGAAAGTTTGCCTGATTCTCCTATATTTTGTATTTGTGAAACAAGAAAATGCAAATAATCGTTATCACATAATCATTAATGATTTTTTTTCTAAATTTAGTCTAGGTTAAACAGAAATAGGAGACTGAATTGAATAAAAAAGTAAATTGATTATTTTTTCAGATAAGTTTCATCATCGAGAAACATTAATTTTATTGATAAGGACATTTAATCATTTGTGTTATTTATTTCAAGACTTTATAATCTTTTAGTAAAAGGTTGTAATGCAGACACATATTAATATACATCAAGTTTTGGACTGATTTATGTTAGATATGAGCATACAGAGTTTGAACTTTAAACAACCTTTATCGATGCAGGAACTACAGGCTTCTTGTCATGGTCGTTTAGTTATTGGCTTCTGTGATGTATTCCCGAGGGCAAAGGAAGTCTTGGAAAACCAACAGCATTGCTCTCCAGTAGAAAGCACTGCCTATGACGTGTGAGGGTTGTTAAGGAGTGTGGTGATGAAACATTGAACAGTGAGTTTCACAGGCTTAAACTTAAAGGCAACTTGGAATGTGAAACAACAGTATGGATTATGGAAAATATTGTTTCTCCACTGCTTGGTGAAGATGGTCAGTGTTGGATAAGTTCAAGTTATTCTGCAGAATTGCAAAAACTGCAAAAAGAAGGGAAAGGCAAGCATATGAGACTGGAAAACTGTTGCATTGGTATGTTGCAAATATTTATTGTAAAAACTTGGTATTCAATGTGTTGAGAGTACTTACCATTTTAGAAAATTAAAATGTAACTAATGTATTGACACATTTAAAGTGATTGCACTGGCGATTTTTGGCCATTTCAAGACTGTTCCTTCTTCACCTTTTTATTATATATTTATCTCATACACTTATTCAAAAGATAGAATAGTCATTCAAATGTAGTTTGAGATGTGTAATGAAACCTAATACCCCAATGTAATTTGAGATGGGGCATGTTTCCCGCATAGGAAAAAATCTATTTTATTTCATTTTTGCCCCAACAAGAGCTTTTTCATCACCTTTTTTTTCAAAATCAGAAATTAAACCAGAAGTTATTGATAATCTTAGTAATTACGATATTTAGAAAACATTGAAAATTTCTGTTTGTATTTCAAAAGGCTTCTGACAGTTGTCATTCCTTAAATAACCATTAACTGCAAGCGAGTTCCCAAGCTATCGATTGTCAGACCCATATTCAAGAACAAGTATACAAAGTTTCAGCCCAAAACATTGAATATTACTTAACAAAGAAAACCGAAATAATGGGCTCTTTACATTTATTTTGCAATTTTTAGGGCGATTATGGGCAAAAAATGCTCAAAATCCTGGATCTTGGCTACTTGAATAACGGCAGCCATAACCTAAGTAATATTTCCCCATCCCACCGGGAAAGGCATGGCAAAAGTCCACATATTATTTGGGCAATGTTTGTGCTTGTTGTTGGCTGGTTACTAGGACTCTGCCAATAAGGAGGAGGGGTGAGACCCCGAGAGTGGGGTTTTCACTTATATTGCCTATACAAGGGCGGGCCGCTCGAAAGGGTATGTTTATATCAAGATATACAAATTGCAAATCATGAATACTAGTACTAACGATATGCAAATTACAGATCATGAATAATAATAATTTTAAAATTATATAAGGCTAGAAATGTATAAAAGTTATTATAAACAAACGTTTTCGGATCACTTGTCCATCTTCAGGTTATGAAACGCGGGTATAAGTTTTCGTTTAAATGGATTGTGAAACAAAAGAGTCATTGTTAAGTAATTCCTCTAGGGAAAGGCAGAGTTCAAAGAACTTAATTTGTATGTTTAAAGTAGGTTTCAAATTAGCAATGTAAATTGCTTCTTTGAACTTTCTTGCTTTCCAATGCGGTGCGGAATCCAGGGTTTTCCATATAAACTCATGATCTTTATTCTGGGCGATGTGACGTGCTGGTTCGGAATTGTAGTTTGGATCTTCATGTTCTGCTTTCCTTATTTCAAAATTTCTGCATGTTTCTCCAACATAATTTACTCGACAATTTAGGCAGGTGCCCAGATAAACGACGTTTGCTACATGTTTAATTTTGTCTTTCAAATTGAATAAAGACTTAATTTTCCGAGTCGACCAAAGAATTTTGAACTTAAAGCGATCTTGCGTGAAAGATGATAATTTTCTTAAAAATTTCCTTGATTCGTTTTCATTCCGTCGGCAATACGGTAAACGGATGAGGATTGTTTTCCGTTCATCAAACCAGTGGGTTGGGATATAAGAGATTCATCTTCTGGATTTAAGAATTCTTTGAAAGTTTTATCAATAAACCAAGATGGGTAGCCGGCTTTCTTGAAAGTGCTTCTGATTTTAGTGAGTTCCATGGTTAAGTTGGAGGAAATACGTTTTGCGCGGTAAAGGGCAAAAAGAATAGCGTTTCTTTTGTAACTTAGTGGCACTTGGGATGACCAGTGGTTGGGTAGTTTACCGGGTTTCTTGAATACATTTGTGGAGAAAGAGCCGTTTTCGTACAGAAATTCTGCATCGAGAAAGTGAGTTGGATTTTCTTCCACGGTAAAAGTTATATTTGGGTGGTAGGTTTTCAGTGATTCCAAAAGGGTATCTGGGTAAGGGTATCAATTTAAACGAAAACTTATACCCGCGTTTCATAACCTGAAGATGGACAAGTGATCCGAAAACATTTGTTTATAATAACTTTTATACATTTCTAGCCTTATATATTTCTAAATAATTTTATGGAGAACTCAATTTTAAATATGAATAATAATGATATGCAAGTAATAGGGCGCCTGTCGTTTTTAAAGCTGGCTACAACACTGTACTAATTAGACTACCGGGTGGGGTTTTCTTATATAGTTACAAGTATTAGATTCGAAGAAAATGACAACAAGTTAAGTAGTTTAATTGTTTTAGTAGAAACTAGCTACTGTAGCATACTAGACAAGTTTAGTAATGATACTGCATATTCCTTCAAATTTAAACTGATGAAAATGAGTTTTTAAAGAACCTGCTAGATTGTTTTTTGGTTAAAATCACTGCCAGTTTTGCTACTTGCTGTCTGATGCTCAATAGACAATAAGTAGGTTAGCCAATCGGATTGCGGCTGTGGGTTGCTTCATGAACTGCCATCTTGCTTTTTAGCAAACCTTATGACATCACAAGTTGTCAAACCGTGTGATAAATGGGACATTTTTTTGAGCAAAAAACCTCTATATTTTGAAGAAAAATGCTTTAAGATGTAATCTTGAGCTCCTAACTTTGCTACCCTTTCTGTTCAGTATGTAACACTTTACCAAATTTTGAAAAAACATATAGGATGTTAACTTCTACAAATTGCAGTACAGTTACTCTTGTTATCTTTGCACTGTGCAATTTTATTGTTACTCATACATATACACATTTGTAGGAAATACTGATACATGGTTTGGGGAACCAGATGCAATTGTTGGCCTTTCTGGTATGTAAACCACAAAAATTACATAATAAAATGATCTTCTGCTTTCCTACGCGAATATGGAGAGATTTGGACCACCTTTTTAAGAGCTGCTGACTGCAAGATTTGCAAATCTGTGGACAACATTGAAAATCTGATTTCTTCATATTTTTACAGGAGAAACCCTCAAGGGTAAACTATTATCAATGATAGCAATTAAAGTTAATTTCCAAAGACTTTTAGTTTTTGAGAATATTCTGCAAAATGTGAAATGCTGTTGGAGCCAAAAGTTCACTAAAAAAATTGAAAGTTTCGTGCGCTTGCATGAATAGTTTAAACCGTTGGCTCATAGTGAACCTACTGTAAAACTACTTCCCTTGGCTACTAGAAAATTAAAAACTTTGCAAACTGAAAGAAGTTTTTGTTAACCTATTGTGATTAAAATTGCAATTTTTAAGCGTTTTGACAAATTATAACCTCTAAAAATCACATTACTTTACAAGAAAATGAAGTTGTTCTGCTACATCGACTTCAAGCAAAAAAGCCCTATTATTGTTCTGTAATATGTAAAAAATATGGCTTGGGCACTTCAAATCCAACATGTTAAGTACTGTGCTAAACATGCAAAAAAACAAATGTCACTGTTAAAAGGGCCAAATGTATTTATTTTATAAAGTAAGCAAAGTTGGAACCAAAATGTTTCTTTCATGTTTGTTATAAGAGAGAAATGAAAATTTGATCGCAATGCGGGTGGAACTAGCAAAACTGTTTCGCTGCTCTGTTCAACGCGTCTAAAAATATCAACAAACTAATTTTGGCTCAAAAACCAATTCCATTGCACAATAATCAAAACAGAAACCTGATAACCACTACTTACGGCAGTGCAGTTTAAACAACCCCTTTTGCTGTAAAAGGTGTTTTTTTTTCTCAATAATAATATTGGTATATGTATGTTTATTAGGAACTCCAGAATAATCATTTTTGTTTAGACACTCTGGAAAACTTAATTAAAGGTGAGATCGGCATGAGAATTTAGCATTTCATATAGAGTCACTTAAATAGTCTTTGCACTGTTGTTGGGTCTGCATTAGTTCCGATGCTGGTAACGGCAGCTAATAACCTTGCTTAAAATTGAGGAAAAACTAATTTGCCAAACTGATCTTTTTGCAGGCTCTACTCATGCAGGAGAAGTTGGTGTGTGTAGTTGTTTGTTGTAACAATTTCGACATCTTTTTGTAAACGTTTTTTTTGTCGTTTTTACCCCCAACTCTAGATCTTTTAAAGAAAATTAGTGTTATTTCTGCTTGATAGTTAGATTTTTTTGATTGCCCTATCTGGGACACTGTTGTAAACATATCTACTCATGCGGAGTTTCAGGTTTGAAATAGTTCAGGTGGAGAATATATATACTACCTGGCTCAAAACGTCCCACTGTTGTACGTTGCCAGGAGACTTTATAATCTCCAAGTATATCTTGTTATCCACTAGCACTAGTGCGTGGCAGCCTTTCATGTTAGATTGCTGAAAAGCACATTTTTGTCTAGCGGTAAAACAAATAATTGGCTTATTTCCCCAGTCTGTGTTTTCATTATGCATTCATTTGTGACGGCATTAAGCCAGTTCAGAGCTTCAAAAACACATGCGCGCATCGGGATAAAATGAAATATTTATCAAACTAAAGAAAGGATCATCAACGAACTCCCATCCCTAGCTCTTCATTGCGTCCAACAACAACAACAACAATATTTTATTCGCATTTCCTACTAGTGTCTATAGTTACAGATTTACTATATATATATATATAATTGTTAAGGTCACTTTAAATTTTGGAGAAAAGAGATATATACAAAAATTGCTGTTTTGGAAA
>JAOBAT010114468.1:0-14141 GCA_026413305.1 Hydrozoanthus tunicans
AACGTGCGTACTGATAAGAAGTCCTTTGGCGAACGTTCTACTACGCGCGTGCCTTTATTTACTGCATATCACGTTCAAAATAACACGAGGTGGCTTAGCGCCGACCCACTAGCTACCCAGGAGAAAATTTCAGCTTTCAATTGGTATATTTTAGGGTAATTTTAAAACTGAAGGTATTTTTTAGGGTAGAAAATTTTTATTCCTAGGTATTTTTTAGGGTAGAAAATTTTTATTCCTAGGTATTTTTTAGGGTATTTTGGGGACTTTTCCGATGGTCATCCCTACCCTTTTGACCCCGAAGTACCCCCTCCCCCGGGCAAAAATTCTCATTCATTTAGCAAGGTCTATGCACTGACGTATTAAAATGTTTCAAGTTATACTGAATTTAAGAAAGATCGGATTTCTTCGAGCTCTGATGGGCAGATATAGGCCAGAATGGCAAATCATGAAACCCTCATTAGAAACCTTTATTTAGCTAACTGAAAAGGGGGGTCCCTATACAGTGTTGCAATACGCAGTCAAAACATCCAATATAAGACAATTGAGTTTTATTCCACCCAAGATGAATCACCTTTTGAATTAAGGAAAAGAAATGTTCCTAAGTTGCCAAGCAAATTGAGGCATATTCCTTGACTCGATCTTAACACTCAATTTGCTTAGCAATTTGTGAGCATATCTTTTCCTTAATTGAAAAGGTGGTTCATCTTGGGTGGAATAAGACTAAGGAAACTATGCAAGTGTTTTAATTTGGACGGGATGTTTCAACTGCGTATTGCTACACAGTATAAGGATCCCTCTTTTCAATTAGCTAAATCTTTTCTTAGCCTAAGTGACTCATAGGGTCGGCGCTTATCTCCGGTTCAGTTCTGTAGTGTTAAGCGAATTAGAGTCTTTGATTCCTCAGGACACTAATCCATTGCAGGTTAACTCCCTGCAGAACTTGCACTCATTTATAAGGCTGGGTCGATTAGAACAAAGTCAGGTAAAGTGTCTTGTTCAAGGACACAACACAGTGGTTTGACCGGGGCTCGAACTCACGACCCTAGGATTACGAGTCAAACACGCTAACCGCTCGGCCACTGCGCTGCCGACAATTCATAAGCTTTTCAAAAGAAAAAAAGTTTAACAACCTAGCTACTCTAGTGACAGTTTTAAAAAGTCACTGTAAATTCGACAATCTTTTGTTTCTCTCACCTCGGTGATTGTGCTAACTACCAACACCTTCTTTCACTGTTTAACCTTCCAATCGCTGGTCATGGCAACACCGATCATCCCAATACTAAACAATTCTACCTCAACACAGTTAGAAACAATACCCGTATTATTGACTCCGACTCTAATTGGAATCTGCTCTTATTCAAAGAAGCTTTTTACATCAAGAACAAACAAGCCTCGCTCAATCAAGGCCTTAAAGCTAGTCGCGACCTTCTATTATTCAAATGAGCTTCATGTGTGTGGGTATTTAAATTCCGCGCTTTTTTTGGTATATGTCATCGGCCTGAAGAAGGTTTAAAGATAATAAACCGAAATATTGCCTCTAGTTTGATTTAGTGAATGTCACTCTGTTGTCCGTATTCGGATTATCTTTCCTTCTATATTTCTGGAAACTGTCAGCTTACTCGGTATTTTGATTTTAAGCTACTGAACTCTTTCATAAACGTATGTTTCCATAACAGTTATGAGCTTTTGAGAAACAATATCTCTTTTCAGTTATTACTTGTTCATTTCCTTTTTGTAGGTTTATGTGCAGGTACCGTACAAGACATTTCAGCCTCGAGTGGCGTCATTTTATCTCCGAACTACCCAGACAACTACGAAAATAACCAAGTGTATAGCTGGAGAATTACAGTTCCCCCCAAGCATCGAGTGAAACTAACTTTTCACGATTTCAACGTGCAGCTCTTCTTTGATTTTGTGGATATTTTGGACGGACTTACAGCCGATTCACCGCTACTCGATAGTCTAACTGGAGTAAACCTTCCTCTGGCGCCTATTCTCTCAAATGGTAGATGGATGTACGTAAAGTTTTGCTCGAACGACGGCTTAACTGAGAAAGGATTTAACGCAAGTTTCATTGCCGTCCCTGTTCAAGGTAAAATGCTCCAGTACACACCGCATCTTCTTCTTGATAATAATAATAATAATAATGATAATAATAATAATAATAATATTGAAAATAATAACAATAATGATGATAATAATAATAACAATAATAATGATAATAATAATAACAATTACAATAATAATAATTATAACAAAAATAATAATAACAGTAATAATAATGATAATAATAAATATAATAATAAAAAAATGGTTATTACCGGTATCCTTCATATGGAGGCTCTTCTTCAATTACCCCCAAGTTACAGAAATGAACTTATAATAAATATGATTAAACAAACCCGCAAGTAATAAGACAAGATAAAACAACATTTTCGGCACGTGATAATTTAATTAGCACGGGCTTCAAACGCACAATAGGTCTTATGCATGTTGACGTCAAACTAGTCAATTTCACCCCAAAGCCTCGTATTCAAGAAATAGGTGTGAGCATTTTGCAAGTGCAAACCGTGTTCGCGAAGGAATTATTTTCATTTGTGGACGCTTTGGGATTTGATTTATGAAAATATTCACACTTTCGTGATTCGAAAGCGAGGCTTGGGGGTGTTTGACGTAAACATGCATAAAGCCTATCCTAGAACAGGTTCACATGATTCTCAAAATATTCAGTTCCTAGTGTACGGAGGAGGGCTATTAAAAAGGATAGCAGTGCAGAGTTTTGAAGTTTCTTGAGTAAGAGGAGTAGGTAACTAGTTTTAATTTTAGAATTGTGCTAGATCGGGGGTTCCTGGCAGGTTAACTGATTTTAGTTGTAAATAGGAAGACCAGTTAAGATTATAACGAGATTTGTGAATTGTTTTAGAACTTTACAACTTCCATCTCAGGAGCTTAGCTAGCTAACTTTAATTTGTAAGCCCGTTTCAGCTAAAACTGAGTAACAGGATCAAAAATGTCTATAAACAATAATAATGTTTTTTTTAAAAAGTTTGTAAGTCCGGCCTGAGTATAGGTAATGGCATGGGGTCGAGTAAAATTTAGGATTGTTTTCAGGAGTATTTTCAATTTTTTCCAAAATTTCCCGAGTCGCTCGAGAAACCATGCGATTACATGTTTGTTGCATCGAGGGCAAATTCTTTATTTCAAATAATTTTCTTTACCACAAGTTTTTTCGAGTTTGAAAACCTTTACAATCTCTGGAAACAATAGGAAATCTTTGGAAAAGTTTCGGAAACATTTTTATGATTCTTAAAAATTTTTGGAAAATCTTCGGAGATACTCGGAAATGTTCGGAAATATTCGCAACTTCTTGAAAAAGGCTAGAAAAACGCTTATAAGACGTTTTCAGATTTTTAAAGAATTTTTGAGCGTAAATGGAAAACTTCGGAAGTATATACCAGCATCGAACTCCGTTTATATAATTTTGCCCTCTAAGTTATAAATGAGCAGCTCCATGCACCCGTGCGTCTGTGGTTTGGTTACTTGCTTACTATCTTTTTTATAAGAAAGTCTAATTTTTTGGCCGAGGCTTAAACAAATCTCTTATTTTGAGGGTTTCGGGCTCAAACGATTCTTAAAATGTTCTCAAACATAATTGTTAGTATTACGGGTATGTGCACTTGTAACTTTCCACTCCTAAAAAACCAACCAGAAGCAGAAATTGAATTGGCCGCTTCCACCGCCGGTTATTACAAACGCGACGATCAACAAAAAAAAGAATTAAGTACAAAGTTGTACGTGTACAAGACTAAGGGTCGTAATGCTGCAACACTGATAAATCCTGTGCAATACCCAAAGTAAGAGTTCTTTTCGTTGTCTTAACGACTCTTTTGTTTTTCTTGATCTGTTTTTCCATTAGGAAACGGTAAATAGACTTCGCAGAGAGCCTGGGGCAACTGTAACAAGTTAAGTGGTGAAGGTAGACAACTATGCAGAGGGCACACGCACCAACCAACCTCCGGAAATGGTGGCTTCGACTGCACTGGGCCCGTACAGAGAAATAAGGCGTTGTATTATGTAACTAACTTTGTCAAAATTTGCAACATGGAAAGACAACTTAGCTTTGCTTAAACATACGGCCAAAAAAAGTGCTTTCGAAAATAATAAAGAAGTAAAAGAAACAGTTATCTAAAAATGCACATGAAGTGAAAAAAATGAATATTTCAGTGGATAGACCTTGCCTGATGAGAAATATTGCTGGGAAGATTTTGTCAAAACCTTTTATGGTTCTCGAGATATCAATGATTAGCATTTAATGGTTTCAACTGATGACGTCACCAGCGGTTCCGGCAAATTTGCAAGGTTTTGAAACAATGCTGCCAATCCAAAACATTTACACGCTTTTTTTTATAAGAACAAGTAAATTTTTCCGAGGCTCATTCGGCGATTGAGCCTCAATTTGTTCTTAAATTGTTCTAATTTCAAAGTGTGGTTTAAATTGAATAAAAACTAAGCCTAAGGTATTGCAATACATGTATTGGGAAAACAAATTGTAAGGACTAACTTCGGGGCAAGTATATGTACGTGTACTGCGAAAGATTTGAAGCAATGGCTGATTAAAAGAGAGAAAATGAAAATCGTTTCTGTATTGCTATAAGTTAAATGTTGAAGCTCGGTAAAGTTTCAAAATAGTTATCGAGCCCGAGCCTCAGCTCGTTCTTAACTTGGTCTTAAATTTTGGCCAATCTGAGCCTCGTTGTTCTTATGAAGTTGTTCTTTAAAAAAAGCGTGTTTGTTTAAGCCAAAGTCGGGCTGCTGATGTATCTGGAGGTAGATAGATTATCAGTCCAAGTTTTACTTAAATTCGTCCAAAGGTTATGGATTGGCACCATTATCAACTGAAGCAATAAAACTTTTTCACATTATGTGCACTTTAAGATAACTTTTCCCCTTACTTCCTCATCATAAAAATTAAGTAACAAACCCATCTTTAAGTTAAAAATGGATAGTGACAATACAGCATTAGGTTAAGGGTTTTAACCTCATTACTGAACTGATAAAAATGGTGTACGCATTTTAGTCATAGTATGTTGTTATTGTTTCAAACTTTAATCACAATAAAGTTAAGCCGTTTCGTGCAGCGACAACAAAAGCGGTTAAAGTATTTTAGTTATGTTTCCCCCTTTTTCCCTTAAAGAAGTCAAGGCTCATTTACACCAGCAATTTGAACAGGGAAAAACTGCTCGTGTAGATGGAGAATAGTGGACAAGTTTTCCTTGTCAAGGAAAAGTTTGCATGCTAGCTTTTCCTTGACAAGGAGAAATTTTCAAGTACGAAAATTGCTCGTGTAGACCGACAACAAGGAAAATGTGGCAGGGATATGATGCCCAAGCACAACTGAAAACTTTTCAAGGAAAACGTGCTTGTCGTTCTCACGAACAAGGAAACCTTGTCTATGAAAAATTGTGAAGGAAAAACTGTTGATCATTTGCACGAGTAATGCAAATTGTCAAGTAAACTTGTCAAGGGAAAATTGCTCGTGTAAACGGGCCTTTATGGGGATGTTTTGTTGCTAACGTCCAAGCGGCGCGCGATTTCTGTTGCAAGAAAAACACAAGATGGGGGAAAACTGAACTTTTTCTACCGTTCTTGCTTCTGCTTCAATTCTTCATGGGTTCCTCTGCCAGATCAAGACTAACTTTTTTTGTAAACGCAGTTGAGCGTTATTTAGCATGCTTAGGTTGGGTGTTTTTTAGCGCGAAAAGTTTACAGAGCACGACGTTGCCGCCATGTTGGATTTTGGGTCGAGCGGCACTGAGCACCAAGCTTCCATTTTTGCCCGCTACCAATGCCGCTCGACCATGAAATTCCAAGATGGCGGCATTGTTGTGCCCTGTGAGGTTTCCGCTCTAAAATATAACACCTCAACAAGAAACTGAAGTTCACAATCAGCATTAACCAAGTCAGTGACAGTTTATCGTACATAGCTTGTATATATCTACCAGCTCGGTTACGCGTGATTTGATTGGTTTAGAAATAGTAGATGTGAGACAATGAAAATAGTAGACAATGAGACCGAAACAAAATGGCGGACTGAAGAAGTCACTTTGCGACAGTTTTGGATTACGATATTGAAAAAGTTTGACTTAAAACACGGGATATTTAAAATTAGAAAGCAGTAAAAATGGAGTTTTAGCAGCTAAAGAAATATAAAAAAATCTTTGCCATTTTTTTTACTGAAAGTGCACAAATAGTATAATACTATATAAGTATGTTTTTGAAGGCAAATACATATATTGACTACGGAAAAGAAAAAGCTTTCCACAATTTTTCTGTTTTCTATTTTCTATTTTATCAAACCCAGATCAGATCGATTTTGTGCTTATGTTCTTTCTGTGTGAGGTCTGGGACTAGCGAAAGCGATTATTCTTTCATCGCTATCGATTGCTTTTTTTTTCGATAGTGATTGTCATTTTTGTAGTACTAGCGGATGCAAAATAGCGGTATCAATTGCTTTTTCATTGATAGCGATTGTCATTTATCACTTAGCGATTTCAATTTAGCACTAGCGAATGTTATTTTATTTTAGCACTGTCGATCGCAAAACAGCGATAGCGATTTCTTTACTATCGATAGTGATTGTCATTTTAGTACTAGCGGATGCAAAATAGCGGTATCAATTGCTTTTTCATTGATAGCGATTGTTATTTATCACTAGCGATTGCTATTTTATTTTAGCACTGCCGATCACAAAACAGTGATAGCGATTTCACAATAATTATATTTGAATCTGTTGCCAATCCGTAACCTTTGGATGTATTTAAGCCAAACTTAGGCTGCTGATGCATCTCGAGGTAGACAGATCACCAGTGCAGGTTTGGCTAGAAATTTATCCAAAGATTATGGATTGGCAGCATATTCAAATAAAATGCAATTTTTTTTGGAACCCCAAATTACGTCATCAGTTGTAAACTTTAGATGTTAATATTCAAGAACCATAAAATATTTTGAAAATTATTTTTTCACCACTATTCCTAATTTAGCAAGGTCTTTCCACGGAAATAATAACATTTTTCGCTTCATAGGCGCTTTACCCGTACAAGTTACTCGCATCTCTACTGAGCTTGTTTATAAAGTGGTTACTAGAGCTCAAGAAGCTTTACATTCTTTTAATGTTAATTAAGAGCAGAACTATAGATTAATGGTTTGATACTGCACTGAGACTGTTTGTGCCAAGAAGAGCAAAATACGTTTTAAAATTCCACATGCACACTTGATTAAACGAAAAAAACCCAAGTTTAATAATGTAGCTACTGTAATGACAGTTTTAAAAAGCGATTGTTTTAAATTTAACATTCCTTTGAAACAACTGAATTCTTTCATAAAACGTATGTTTTCATAACTTTTACAGTTTGTCAGAAACAATAGCGATTTTCAAAACGTATACTCTGGCCAACTGAGTGGGTCCTCTTGCATATTATGCAGTGATACACCATTTGTTACAAAGGGCTTTATTTACTAGGTACTGATAAATTGAGTGAAGCATCTTCGTTGGGGTTTTATGAAATAGAGTATTCAGGATTCTTCAGGATTATACTGAATCTATAATTCATTTAACAAAAGTTAAGAATAAATATAACCCAGTTGATGTTATTTTGTGTTTTGTCCACGCTGTAGAAAAAAAAAAATTCGGCTTCATCCCTGCTACGTTCCAATGAGAATCACACACAACAAAAAAACTTGAAAAGAACTCTCCATGTATTTTATTTTCAAACAAAGCTGATGTCTCTCTTTACAGTAAAAACATACGTGTTACAAAACCCTACAAAACTTCAGTAAAGCCAGGGTACGTGTGTTCACACAGCCTGAAGCGATCATGGCGCCGGCGGTAATGGAGGACGTACACCTAAAAAGAGATGACACAGTTGTGTGAAGTGTCGCTGTGTTTTTTTGCTGCCAAGCTGCCACGTTAATATTACAACAATAACAATAATGATACATGTTGTTTTAATGCAATACAAAAAACTAACAACCGTAGTAATAAACAAAAAATACATGTAATAATAACAATTAAGATAATGATAAGAAGAACAAGAAGAGGGAGAAGAAGAAATAGAAAAAGAAGAAGAAGAAGAAGATAAGGAAGAAGAATATGTGGAAGAAGAAGAAGAAAAAACGAAAAAGAAGAAGGTGGAGAAGAAGAGGAAGATGATGAAGAAGATGAAGATGGAGAACAAAAAAGAAAAAGAAGAAGAACAAGGAAACTGAGGAAGGACAAGAAGATTAAAGGAGGAGAAGAAGAAAAAAATGAAGATGAAGAAGAACTATAATGTTAACAAAAAGGCTTTGCTTTTGTTTATGAGGGTTCCTGTGTCGTTTATTTTTATAATTTCAAGACAAAACAAGACGGAATTATATTTCTGTTTACAAATGAATGACCAACGGTGAATAATTTAGGATCTTCACTTATTAGCGAGCCATTCAGGACGCACAGAAAAAGCTGTCACCCAATTGGTTAAAACTAATTTTAGTTTACAAACATTACAAGCTACAAAGATTTCTTGTTGGTCTTTTGGAGGGAACACTTTTAGCGGGAAAAATTCAAAATTCTACACGCCGTATCTTGGCGTACTTTCATCGCATGTTTCTCAAACTTGGCAAACCAATGTTTTTTATAGTATAATTTTTGAAAATTGAAAAACTGATTTCGTGTCATATGCTCTTTAAGACGAAGTGTTGACTGTGATCTTGTTGGCTTAGAGTACGTTCCTTTTGTAGAATCCAAATGCCGATTCCTAAGATCTGGGTTGTTTAGATTTCGTGTGATAACAGAACGGGAATCTGAAATCTGATTTTTTGTCGTTTGTTGCGCACGTGCGCTAAATAACACACACGTGGTAGACATAAAACAAAATCTTGATTCGATGATTTGTCAAAGGAAAGATTGAATCCGAAGAACACATTCTCGGGAGTAGATTATTTGGATTGCAATCCAAAATCGGATTCATGGAATTCTTGAATAAAGGACTGCTAAATCCAGTTTTTGATTTAGGAATCCGGAGTTGGATTTTGCAAAACGCATCGGGAAGCTCGCGCCGCGTCATGAAAGGGTTGAGCAAGACCACAGTTCACACATCACCTGAAGAACACTTACAGTAAGCAGTCATAACATCACGGTCCTCAAAGACTCACAAAGTGAGACAACAGAACAAGTTTACTAAGTTCAGTTTTGTATTTTGTTCCATTGGCACCTGATGTTTCTGTTATCAAGCTGCAAGGGCCTGTTATCGAGTTTCCATTTGCCATATTAAAAAAACTTATAAAGACACACAAACACGTGATGACATTTAACGGGGAGGATGAGGAACGAATTAATGGCACATTGATAACCATCCCAACTAGAACCCACTCTTTTATTGATACCAATCTAAGCAGATTTTGTTTTTTTTACTACTTTTCTATGTTTGACCAATTTCTGTTTTCTCATTACAAAATGATCTTGATTGTTATGTAAGGAGAAGATAGATGTTGGTCGCTGTTTCGAGCTGGAAGGGTTAAACAACAAAATCTAAGTAATGGCAAGTCGATAGTATAAGGGTTTATCACCTACACCGAAGCCAAAGAAACCCGGTATTAGTAATCGTTCTTCCGAGACAGAGCATTCGAAGCGACAGCTAGCAACAAATTAAGTAAGGATAGGTGTTTCTCAACTTTTTAACACTGGATTAATTTTTAACTTGTATAAGCTGCAGTTTTTCTCAGATATGGTAACCTCAGATGAAAGCGAGCCAAGATGATGGACGCTACGACCAACCCGCGATCTGGCACAATACAATGGAATCAAGAATTCGCGGGGGTAGGCCGAAGGGGAGCGGCTAGGGTGTGTACCAACTTATTTGCTTTGGTAATTTCGCCCTCATCTGAAGATACCATATCTGAGGACAATTGCAGCTACAATCGAAAACTTATTTAAACTTAAAACTAATCTAGTGTTAGAAACCTTAAAAATACCTTTCCTTATTGTTGCTTGGCTGCAGATGAATTTACACAACATTCGACAAAATCAGTAAGAAAAGAAGAAATTACCGTTCTCGCAAGGCACTGCGCATGGGTAGTTACAGAAAAAGCGGATTACGTCGAAGAAAAGTTGTAACCCATTGAACCTTGAGCGGCCACACCTGCCACAAGTGCGAATTCCATTCTCGCACTTATAGTATCTGGTACAATCCGTCTCGTGAGGATGGTATCGAGTGATTATCACTCCAGTGCAGTTCACTACAAGACAAGTTAACGGCATTTCGTTAAAATGATTGACACTCGTGACCAGGCCAGTATAGACAAAGCACCAGTCGAAACTCGCTAACTAGTTTGAAACTTACATTTATGTTTATATAAACACTTTATTTCTTTTTTCTACACTTGGCGTCAAATAAATTAACAGAAGCTCTATAATGTCGCGCGCGTACCAAATAAAATAACATCAAAGCCTTTGGTGTTTGGCATGTCGGAAACAATCTTGATGGAAGTACCGCAGATGAAACCGACGGAGATAAAATTGTTCATAACCTCTTGCTAGCTTAGTCTCAGCTTTATTACAGGCTCGACTGATTAGTTTTGATTGTTTTACATTTGGTATTTTTTTAGAAACAGCTTATTTTTCCATTGTGTTAATTTCCTCCTCGGAAACATCAAAACAACGCGAGACAACCATTTTGTTGACCGGCCGGCTATAGTCACTCCGCGCGAGGTGATTATAGCCAGGATAGTGTGTCAGCTTCCACCAATCAGAGCAGCGGAAACTCAATAATCACCCGAGTAATTTTACTAAAAAATATCAGGAATTGATGATGTCATTTGTGATTTCCACCCAGATTTAGAAAATGGTTTTCAGCCAATCAGAGCGCGTGGATTTTTACTATGTTTGGTTTGAGCTTCTTCGAAAGTTTTTTCAGGAACAATTTGAAACGTGAAAATGAAAACTGTCATCCATCCAGATTATTTTGCAGTGGGAATGTAAAAAAGTTTAATTCTTGAATTTCGAATCTTGTTGACATCAGATGTTTTGACAAAAAACATCGGCATTCATTAGTGAAATGAATTGCTACGTTACCAACTTCATTAATAAAGACCGAAGGTTTTGGTCAAAACGTTTTGCTTTTAAAATGATATTCAAAGTCTCAGAAATCGATTTATTATTTCCTGCGACAAAGTAAGTCTTGGACATGTACCTTGACATTCATGGGTAAAGCAGGATCTAGTCTCCTCAGCTTCTCCCACACAATCGGCGCCGTTATTCTGTGGAGGGGGATTGGTACAGTTGCGCACGCGTCTCTCGACACCTCCTCCACAGCATTTCGAGCACTCTCCCCATGCTCCCCATTCAGTCCAGTTCCCGTTCACTAGGAAGAGATTGTTTGGAAAGATTTTAACAGATTTAAACACATCAACATATGTATCTGACACCAGAATCATTTGTGTATCCAAACTACCTTACTCACACTGCAACCTGTTTTAACTTGCCAGGACAGTTTGACAACTGAGACCAAGATCCATATTGCACCTTTTTGATTTGGACGGGAAAATATGGCACTATATTTGATTATATGGCTGAACGATTGTTCTTTTGTCAAACATTTTTCTGCTTTCAACTTTAAACCAGTCACGAGGCTTGCTTTAGGCAAGAACGTTGTTCTTCTAAAACTAAAAAAAGTATTTACATTCCCTTCCCTACCTGGACAGGGATCAGTGTTACACTCCCGTGTCTCTGTGTCCCATCCAGTACAATTGGCACCACCGTTCGATGGAGGAGGGTTAGTACAAGTACGAGTGCGCTGTTGAGTTCCTCCATTACATGATTCCGAACAACTGCTCCAGTTTGACCATTCGGCCCATCCACCATCCACTGTTGAGGTAATGGAAGTTAGAATCTTTAATGAGTTTTGAAGTTTTTCAGGTGACAAAGCTCACGTTAGTAAATTACTTTAATAAAGATTTCTTTTGACAAAGTATATTTAACTATGGCAGTAAATCCTGTCAGTAAAATCAGGCGGCCTTCCATTAACTGCCCTACAGCAATACAAGCACTCTCCCCAAGTAGTTCTGTTCAGTTTCTTTGGAGAGGGCCACAAGTTTACTAACCCAGCTATTTTTAACACTTGAAAGTGTTACCCTTGCCCAATAAAGTCATTATTATGTTTTTTGCATTATGGATTTTGGTTACTTAAAATACGGCACGAGCTTTTTCTTTAAGAGCAACTTTGAAGATATTCACTAACTTGGTGCTACCTTTCTCCCATATGTTTGGAGTTTTATGCTCTTGGGTCAACTCTGAACTACAAACCGATCTCTCATTCCCAAGCCCCATGATTTGGGACTGCACTCTTCGTGCCGGGCCCCGAACATTAGGATTGGGAACGAAAGAATGTTTTAGGTCTCAGACAAGAACTTGCGGTACGGAGTGTAAAACTTTGTTAATAGGAGGAATGTAAGGTGATTTTACTAATTCAAACTGAGTTCAAAAAGAAATTTGGTCTTACAGTGGATTCCCGGTTTAAAGATTTGTGGTATGGCGATATTTTGAATTAACGATGTAGTTGAACGAGCGCAAACTATTTGCGGTTATAATGATAAAGTCAAAATCGCAGACTTGCAGGAAATGCTATTATCGCATAAATGAAGAAGAAAAGACAATCAAAACTGAACGGCTTCACTCGAATCTATATATTATAACGTGCATATGTTTTAGAATGTTGAAGTTAATGCCACAGATTTTTCTGTATTTTTGTTGGCGAACACTTTATGAGCTTTAAAAACTGCTTTTCACTTGTTTCAAGAAACTTGATGATCTCTGAACGGTACTAAAACTAACCTCGCACTAAAAAGCGGTTATGAAGTTTATCTCGATACAAGAATTACTGTTATTATAATGTCAAACACTTTTCTGTTTTCAACTTCAACTAGTGCTTTAGGGAAAAAACCTTGTTGTTCTAAAACTGAAAAAAAATAAATATTAGCTTCTCTACCTGGACAAGGTTTGGTATTGCACTCCCGTGTCTCTGTGTCCCATCCAGTACAATTGGCACCACCGTTCGATGGAGGAGGATTAGTACAATTACGAGAGCGCTGCTGAGTTCCTCCGTTACATGTTACGGAACAACTGCTCCAGTTTGACCATTCGGTCCATCCACCATTCACTGTTGAGATAGTGGAAGTTAGAATCTTTCATGAATTTTACAGAGTGTAGGTAAACAAACAAAAATTAAGTGATCTTGGCTTCGATAGCGGTGTCTTCGTGTCATCAGATATCGTTCTAAGCATTTAAGACAAGGGTGACGCAATTGAAAGACTCAAAGAAAAAGATTTTGACTGACTTGAAAATATAAAAACTATTAGTAGAAGTATCAGAACCATTAGTTTTGTTGCTGTTTTTTTCTGAACACCCAAACGTTAATGTAGTTCCTTGGAATAAAAATACTTTAGTAGATCTTGTTTGGAAACAGAAGCTTGAGTTGATAAATAACTGTATCTAGTGTTCTGGAAGCCATTTTGGAGCTCATAAGAAAGGAAGCGTTCTAGCCGAAGTTATTATAGATTATTCTGAAGCTTTAGAAAATTTGTATTTGTGTAAGAATTCTGTGTTTTTGCTGCTCATTATGGTGTATCCTGTTATACAATGGGACAGCAGTCGACTATACGTTTTATGTCATGGATTCCAAACGGACGATTGAGTGGCACACTTGTCGTGATTTTTTTTAAAAAAATGACACTTTTAGGCTCTTTTGGGTACATGTCTCGGCAGTGCCTTTTGCCTTCGTCTGTCCTTTACTGGATTTGGTGATTATGAACTAACAAGTTCTGAAAAGCATCTAATAAGGCAGACGACACTGCCAAAACATGTTTGCAAAAACACTAATATTTGTTGATTAAATACTAAAAATACCATGGATCACTTCTCATACCCTTTTAAAGCTGCTAAAAGCTCTCTCGTACCTGGACAAGGATCAGTGTTACACTTCCGTGTCTCTGTGTCCGATCCATTACAATCGGCACCACCGTGCCTCGGAGGAGGATTAGTACAATTACGAGTGCGCTGTTGAGTTCCTCCGTCACATGTTACGGAACAACTGCTCCAGTTTGACCATTCG
>JAOBAT010114479.1:0-14141 GCA_026413305.1 Hydrozoanthus tunicans
CAGAGAAAGTTTTCATAAGCTTTCGAACTCTGCTGAGTCCTTGGTCACATGACTGGTCGTGACGTCAACTCCGGAAGTCTGACCTCCTCAGGAGCAGAAGGAGGGGGGCCCTCGTCGAAGTTCGAATTTCCCGCCCCAGACTTCTGGAGTTGACGTCACGACCAATCATGTGACCAAGGACTCAGCAGAGTTCGAAAGCTTATGAAAACTTTCTCTGAAATTTATCCAGTGTATTCAAATAAATATTGTTGTTGTTGTTTAAAAACCAGGCACAGCTCTATAAGCAACTCCAGAATAAAACTCTTTTTATTTTTTAGGCTGATGTGGAGCACCTTCAGAAGAAGTTGGGCGAGAATGAAAGAGATCGCTACATTAGAGCGCTGAATATTCAATCGCAGATGGACGAGAGGGAACTGGAGAGGATGATGGAGGATCGAAACAAGTTCCTTCAAAAAGCTATCGAGAACTACGTTAAGTGCTTGCAAGCCGGGGTAAGTGTCATGTATTACGTTAGTGATCAGCTAAGTTGCCAATCATAAGCTGATTATGGTTTCAAATTATTATTTTCGTACTTTATGTATGCCACAGATGGTCAAATGGTTTTGTTTGTATCTTTCACAGGACAAATATGATATGCGAATCTTCCGATTGTGCTCGCTGTGGTTCAGTAATGCACGGGAGGATTTTGTGAACAGAATGATCCAGGTAAGCTGTTGTCGCTCAGTGCTGAGAGAGGCGTATAGTTGATAAATGTTAAAGTTCCAAGTGCTGTTCAAACGCTCCAATACTATTCTTCTGATAACTAGTCATAGAAAGTAAGATGGATCAACACGGAAAAACAAAAGGTTTCTTATCTCGACGGGAATCGATCCCAGAACCCTCAGTGAGGTTGGTCGGTTATTAAAGTAAGCTAGGTACTGAGCAAGAACTAGTAGACAAAGAAGTCGTACAAGAACAAAAAAGGAGATGATGATAGGTAGAAGAAGGTGAAGAAGAAGAGGAAGAAGTAGAAGAAGCAAAAAAGTAGATGACGAAGAAGAAGAAAAAGAACAAAAATACTAACAATGAATACGATATCAAAAATGTAAAATATTTAGTGATTAAGATTATGTGCTAGACATAAAATCTGAGACTGATGCACATAAAGTGTTTCTCAGAACAGAAAAACATTGATAACCCTTTGATGGTGATGGTGATATTACTTTCCAGGATGGGTCAATGAAGTTACAAACGCGAAAGTTTCTCCCGCTCATGTACCAGTTGGCTGCTCGACTGGGAACAAAGTCCCACCAAAACGCACTCTTTCAGCACACTCTAAACCAGGTAGGAATGCAAGCAATGAAGGGGCTTTTCCTAGTTACTTGAGTTACCGTGATTACACCTTTTCGTCTCTATTAAAGAACAGCAATGTTGACACACAGTTGATGTCTTTCACCTTATAGTTTACTTCATAGGATAACTGTGAACTGAGGGTACGGTGCTAAAGGGGAAAGGGGGTTGCCCTTATTTTCCAAGTTCTAACCCTCTCCCTTTTTACACTAATCAAACAAGGTTGCCCAGCGGGATTTCGAGCCCGGTCAGACCACTTGTTCCAGTCAACTCGGCTGTATAAATGAGTACCAGCTTCTGCTGGGGGCTAACTTGCGATGAACCGTTATCCTGTCCAGGGGGAGTCAAAACTCTCATCTTCCAAACACTATAAAAACTGAAGATACAAGCGCCAGCCTTATGGGCCCACTTTGCCCGAAAAAGGACTTAGCTTTTTTAATTTCTGATATTAAGTATGTCATAAAGTAAGCTACTATAGAAAACCCGAATGCGATGCTATAAGTATTATTTGGTATCAAACAGGGTTACAGGCGAAACGAAAATGTGTTTTCAATTCATGGCTGCGAACACCTGAAGACTAGTATTAAAATGAGTGGTGTGTGTTATTTACTTCTTTCGAGTAGATCATTGAACGGACATCCATCGACCATCCTTACCACACGATGTATATTCTGTTAGCCCTGTCAAATGCTGAGAAAGACAGTCTGCACTCAGCTGGTAGTAGAAAGACGGGGAAACTCAAACGTGGATCATCTAAAGAAGCTAAAGGGTTTGTTGATCAGGTAGGGCTTAAATCAACCTTACTAGCCTCCCCTCAGGCTTAGAATCAACCTTACCAGCTTCTCCTCAGGCCTAAACTCAACCTTACCAGCCTCCCCTCAGGCCTAGAATCAACTTTACCAGCCCCTCTCACCCCTCCCCTTAGGCCTAGATTAAACCTTACGAGCCTCCCCTCATGTCTACAACAAACCTAGCCAGCTTCCCTTAGTAATTTTTTTCAAGCCATCTTCGTTTTCCGTTTTTCCATCTTAAATAAGACACTGCGAAAGAAAAACATAAAAACTGGTGTTATCTCTATCGAGTTATCTACTGGAAAATATTATGATCTCCCTTGCGGTAAAACAAAAAAAAATCTTTATTTTTCCATACATAAATACATATGTTAGTATTAATTTATTTCTTTGAAGAACTCTCTTCAACCCTTTTTACATAAGTGACCAATTGTAAAAGGCTATGAACATATTCTCGAACTTTGCAGTGGTTTTCGCTTTTACTTTGGTTTTTATTTCGCTTCCTCAAATTCTACTTACTTTACGTTTTCTTTCTGAAGGCTCGAATCCAGTCTGCAAGGAAACTGCTTCAGAACATCTCTAAGGAAAAGGGAGAAATTGTGAAAGCAATGGAACGGTTGTGCGATGCGTACATTGAATCTGCATACGTGAATGTTTTTCACTTAAAAAAAGAAACAGGTGAAGCATTGTTGTGATCCAACCCATTATCCCGAATTCTTTGTGAACGCGATATCTCTAACAAGGGATGATTATGTCATCTATGCTAGTTTGGTGCATTCATAGTATTTGTGGAGAAAGATAACGAAGAAAGCTATATCAAAATTAATGAAAATATTAATAAGACAAAAAAGAGAGGGCAGGAGATTTAGTAGAAGAAGAAGCAAATGATAAAAGGTAGAAGTAAGTGAAGAAGAAGAAGACGAAGAAGAAGAAAAAGAAGAGATGGAAGATGAAGAAGAAAGAGAAGAAAAGAGGAGGAGGAGGAGAAGAAGAAGAAGAAAAAGAAGAAGAAAAGAAACAAAAATACTAGCAATAAAAATGACATCAAAAATAAAAAAAAAATGTTAAGAAGCGGTCATATTTTAATCTAAACTACAATTTTTTAAAGAACGGTTTTATTTTTTCCAGGGCCTTTTACCACACCTGAGCTGGCTATCAGAAGAATCTCGAGGCTTGGGAAAGTTGCGGTTCCAACTCTTGATGTGAAGGTAGGCTTCACTTGAGTACGCATGTAATGATTAACTGGAACTTGATGAGGGAAAAATTTAAATGCATCTTTTTTTCTAATGACAAGACCCTGAAATAGCTTGGAAGTCTTGAAAATAACTTGGTTGAACTCTGAAACTTTCACCTGTATAAAGGGGGAAAACCTTGCCACGTCATATCCACGACCTTGTACGTTGACAGTCTACTGGTTGGTACCTACAACCATGAGGAGAATAAAGTTCATGCTATATTTTTTATGTATCAAAATCTGATATGTCTCTTCATCGTTTTCCCCGCTCAAGTATAGAATATCAACTTTTCACCTGATTAATGCATCTATCAATATAAAGCTCGGGAGAGGGGGGGTGCGGGCAAGGGTGGGGATTTGTGTCTGTGACCCGAAATTTTCGTAAAACGCCCCTACTAGCCCTACAAGCCCTACTAGCCTTGCTATTGAGTTAAACTTTCAAAATAATCTGTTACCCAAAATGGGGCCAGTAGAGTTAGTTTAGACAAATTATATTAAAATCGCCGCCATTTATGAATAACGCCTATCTCATCTGCTTCCAGGTGTGTCTTGGTAAATACAATTTTAAAAAGTTTTTGTAACACAACTTACTAGGTTGATCCCCTTTGTCGATATGAAGACATAATCACCTTAGAAGGATTTGAGCCCAAATTCTCTTTGGCTGGTGGTATTAACTTACCAAAGATTATCACGTGCATCGGCTCTGACGGAATAAGGAGGAGACAACTTGTCAAGGTAACCAAACATAACGCTTAAAAGATCTGACATTGTCACACTGTTGTTGTTTCTATTAGTCAATATAAAGTTTGCCACATTCACAGGGATTACACGATCAAGAAAAGTCATAAAATTTGAAAATGCCTTTTCCACGTCAGAAAAGTCATGGAATTGGGGTAAAACGACCAGCAAATTTGAACGATGTCGCCCAACCTTCCATTGTTTAGTGTCCCGTCCATTGGTGGAACCAGAGACTCGACTGCTTGACAAACTTTTTATTTTGGCTATTTAAAAACATCTAGCGGAGTGTCCGAAATGACATTCATTGGAATCCCGCCTTACGGTCACCCTGATAGAACGGGCACTTTTTGTTTGTTCCGCCGGTCGAATGACCATACTTTTTTTTATAGAAAAACCTTGTTAATACGGTCACTTCGTTAGAACGGTCACTTTTTGTTTGGTTCGCTGGTCGAATGGCCATACTTTTTCTTATAGAAAAACCTTGTTAATACGTTAACCCGTTAAAGCGGTCAATTTTGTAGATGACCTTATTAACGGGTTCCTACTGTATTTTTGTTGCTATTGTTGGTGTTTTTATTTCGTCAATGTTTCCTATTGACTGAAACAATTGCAAACATATTAATATAATTAGTTTCGTTAGTCGTGTTGTACATAACTTAGTATGAAATACGAACATTTTTATTGTTATAATCACTGTTGTCATCATCGGTAGGGTAAGGATGACCTCCGCCAAGACGCTGTCATGGAGCAGGTTTTCGGAATGGTAAACAAGTTGTTAAGCAAGAACGCAGAAACGCGGAAGCGAAAACTAAACATTCGCACTTACAAGGTTTGTTCTCGCCCAACGAAAAAGATTAGTTTCCACTTTGTTGTTGCTTGGAATCGAGGCGAAATATGATCCTATGGTTTCCAGTCCCTACTCTTGGGAGTTCTGGTGTTCCAACGTCTTTGTAGCATCGCTCAGGTGATCTTCAAAAGTTTTCTAAAACAAGTTTCGTTTGAAGAGATTTTTGAAGATCACCCGAGCGATACTACAAAGACGTTGGAACAAAAGAACTCCCAAGAGTAAGGACAGGAAACCGTAGCCATGAAGAAACCCACGTCTGCGAAATATACAAACTTTCCAGAAATATGATCCGAATCCGTGAGAGACCTGCTACATACCTTTGAGGAAAGTCTCTTTAGTGACTGTGCTAATTAGTGTGTGGTTCCTAAACCGTTCCTCAGTTGGTACAACATTTAATGGAGCTGAAACTAATTGTGGAATTACACACAGTTTGGGCATACATAACCGTATGTGTTTTCAGAGACGTATAAAGTTTGTCTGTATGAACTTAAAAATTGAGAGTATTAAGCATGATAATGGCATAGTTTTACGTATCAAGGTCGTGGAAGAGTCTAAGATACTTACATGGACACAGATCCATTGTCTGTGCGACACCGCTTACTATCCTACGAAATTAAATGAAACACGCACTTGTACTGTAGTTTTGCAGGAAATATATCACGTACGAAGAACGTATTTGAGTAATGCGAAGGTTAAATTCATCGCATTTGGCGGTTATTTTTTGGTGGCTACTGTAGTTATAACTGATGTTTTGCTCTTACCTATAGCCTCTGGTTACCAGCAAAAAATTTAGCATTGATCCGATAGCAAAGGATATTAAATTCCTTGACGGTATTTGCTATAATATGCGGAAAAAATCTAATGACGTCTCTTTGCTTTGTTGTTGAACGTCATAGGTTATACCGCTGTCCCAATGCAGTGGGATGTTGGAATGGTGTGAGGGTACAATGCCCCTGGGGGAGTACCTGGTAGGAAGACCCGGTCGTAAAGTGGGCGCACATCAGCGGTATTATCCGCAGGATTGGCCTCCCTTGGAATGCAGGAAAAGAGTAGCTGTAAGAATGAGTTGATAGTTGTGTATATCCGAAATGTTTCTCATCCTTACCTTTCCCTAGTTTTTTATGCTTTTTTCATTGTTAGGTCCTCAGGCAAGTTTCCCAAAACAATTTTTTTGTCATAACGGGGATGTTAATAAAACACATTCATGATACTTTGGGTGAATTTTTGGAGCATTTTTTTTGGCGTAATACAGCGACTTTTGGCTTTTTGTAAAATTTCTTTAATACAAGGAAGTTCGATACCAAAGAAAAAAGGACTGTACTGTTCATTTATGAAGTGAGAACGACTGAATGAATGAATGAATTTTATTTGAAAGTCAGACAAAAAGAAAAATTTCTAGCAGTTCACAACTAAACCGCTTTTTGGGGACATTATAGCTAAAACCAGACTAAAATAATGCAAATACTAAATCCATATAAAATTACATAAAATAGAGTGAAAATCGGAAGTAAAATTGGTATGATAGATGAAATATATAAATACATTTGACTTAAATCTAGTAATAGTTACTGAGGCAACTGCACTCAAAGCAATCCCCATCTACAATCGGTCACCGTCCTCCCCCCAGTAGTGGCTTTATAAAAGATACAAAACCACTACTGCTAGCTAATATTATAATAATGATAAATAAACTGTGTGAACTGCTTCAGATTCAAGAATTAGACTATCTGCAAACTTTTCAACTTGTTAAAATCTGAAATTTCAGTTAGTTTCACACAACTTAACAAGAAGATTGCATCGTTTTCTAAACCGATGACCTATTTACCCATTTTAAGAAAACACTCCGTTGTTGTCAATATTCGTTGTTGACATGTCTTACTTTTCTAATACTGACTTATACCCTACTACATCTGATTTAGAGTGCTCTTTACCAAAGTTATTCTTTGATTTCTTTTTGTTATTACATAGTGTCCCTTGCAAGTAAATTTGGAAGTGACAAGGTTGTGTTTAGCGTTACTTTTGAGTTCAATTCTTTGCTAAAGCACAAAAAATTTGAATAAGAAAAGAACATTTGTACACTTTCCCCAGCTAATAACACCATTGATACTATTTTCGTGCTTATCATGCAGCTCTTTATTTCCAGATGGCAGACCAAAGCGGCAAACCGCGACAAGAATCGTACCAGGTGAAAACATCTTTGTTTGTATATAACATTTATAGATTCGAGTGAAGCCTTACCACTGGAACGGGGTACAAACCAAGATCTACAGCGTCAACAAAGAACCCCATAAACCTATATAAAGGAAAGAGAAAGGTTCTCTGACCTCGGTGGGATTCGAACCCACGACCTACGAAACAGATCTACGTCGCTCTAACCAACTGAGCTACGGGGCCAGCTGGTTTTAAGGACAGCACAGCTCGGCTCGAGCCTAGAAATAACCATAGGGTACTGATGACCTTATTGGTATATAATTTTCAAGGAAGCCGATTGCTTATGAAAATATTTTAGAAAGAATGGAAATCCTGTAATTTTGGTGAATTTCTGTGGAGAAGTGATTGAAAAAAGAATGACGCACTTGCTGTAAGTTTTAAGAAGCATGAACAACGATTTTGAATTATTTGAGGGTTGGCAACGGAAGTTGCATAGAAAGGTCCACTGGAGTGACACATGTCAAATGCACCTCACTAATCTGAGATTACTTCTAGCAATAATAAAAACCAAATTTTAAGACCCTATTCACGAGTGAGTGCCGATTCATTACACAATGACTCTTTAGTTTTCATGGTTAGCAATGGCAGCTGCACAGAGAGGCCCATTGGAAAGAAACATGTCGAACGCATTTTACTAATATGTGATTACTTCTAACTAGTATGAATGTTTTATTTTGAGGAACATAAGATATCAAGCAATAAAGCTATTATTACTGAATATACTGTTTTGCTTTTTGCGTAACCTTTTTAGCAGTATCTCCGTTATTAATGGAAACTCTGACGTATTTAGCTTTTTATTCTGTAGGAAATAACAGATAATTTCCATCCCGTGTTCCGCCATTTCTTCATGGAGAAATTCCCCGACCCTGCTGTATGGTTTGAGAGGAGACTGGGGTACACAAGAAGCTGTGCTACCTCCTCGATAGGTAAGGTGTTTCACAAGACTGATTTAAGATAATAATAATAATGATAATAATAATAATAATAGATTTTTATAGTGCTATATCAAAGAATAGCCCTGTAGCGCTTTAAAATATACACTAAGCCGGAAATGATATTTAAATCCTAAAATAAACTAAAAGCAAATTATAATTACAGTACTAAGACATTATTTTAAATCCTAAAACTAATAATAGCAGAATAAAATTACATATATGCTTTTTTAAAAAGGTAAATCTTTAAGCTACTTTTAAAACATTCAACTCAGCTACTTTCCCTGATAGTAATTGGCAGACAGTTCCATAGTTTTGGAGCCACAACAGAAAATGACCTATCACCATAGCTTTAAAGCTTTGACTTGGGTACAGTAAGGAGTGTTTTAGTCGAAGATCTTAAGTTGTGACTAGGACAATGGCGGCTGAGTAAATCAAACTTACTTACTTAAAATAACAAACCAGGCAAAAACTTTCTATCACTTGTAAAATCAAAGAAGCCTTTCACACTCGACATTCAGATCAATCAGTTCAATATCAAACTTGTACTTTAGTATGCCGCTAATGTATTCACTAAACTCTATATGGCTTAGAATCAATTATAATTGTTATATTTTTCCTATGAAGAGCTCACAATCACCAAGTCCAATAAAGCGCTGATGAAGGCAGGAGACACTGCCCACACATACATGTTTGCAAAAAAACTCAAAGTTGTCGTTCATGTGTTAAGAGTTTTCATAATTGTTATCACGGGAAAATCATTCATTATCGAAGGTGCTTACATGTATTAAGTTTTGCATTGGACGTTCAGTCAAGGTCAACTTTAAAGAACATATTTTCAATGCCGTTCTCGGGAACGTGAAAGTCATTGACCCGGTTGACAACTTGTCGAGCTAACCATTCCTCGAGGCTTACTACATAAAGGGTTTCAGTCTGTACCGAAAGATTAATAAAATATTGACAAGAGCGTGTTTCGTTACTGTTTCTTATTTCATCCCGTTTAACTACTTTGTTTTCTTGATAGTTGGGTACGTGGTTGGATTGGGTGATAGACACGTCGAGAACATCCTGGTAGACTGCAACACCGCAGAACTTATCCACATCGATCTTGGTATGTAATAAACGTAGAACCAGATATATGAGTATCTTTATATTATAGATACAACTCGTTCTCACCATATATTGCCAACTATGATCTGTAGTGATATATTGCACAAAACGATGTAAGCTTGTTGCAGCTGTTAAACCTTCAACCTCCAAGCCTCGCTTTCGAATCATGAAAGTGTGAATATTTTCATAAATCAAATCCCAAAGCGTCTACAAATGAAGAGAATTCCTTCGTAAACACGGTTTGCACGTGCAAAACACTGACACCTCTTTCTTGAATACTTGACTAGTTTGACGTCAACATTGCTGTCTCGATGCAGTTTTTAGTGTGACCTAGCCACTGGAAATATGGAGTAACCAAAATTTCGCCAATCAGTATGATCAAGTACTCGGTTAAAACAAAATGAAAAAATCTCTGACCTCGATGGGACTCGAACCCTTGACCTATGAAACACATCTATGTTACTCTAACCAACTGAGCTACAGGTTCAACTGGGATTTTGGTCCTGTAATTGTAAGGAAAATTGGCTCGGCATAAGCCTAAAAGTAAAGAAATAGTCTTGTCCTACAGTGGCATCTACAGTTTGGCATAAAGCTTTGTCACTGGAAATGGAGAATTTAACACTTGCATCGCAATTGCCAATGAAATCACGGAAAGCCCATTGGTGAAAACGTAATAAGTTGGTACGTTTGTGAGGAACTTCGAACAGTACTATGAGTTTTCTGTCTCGTCATGGTCTAGGTTACTACATTGAGCAGGAGCACTAGCAGTTGAGTAACCAGAAGAACGGAAAGAAGAAAAGCATTTACAAGTAATACAAATTAAAGATGACTAATGATTAAACTGTAATAAATTAGCTTTTTCAATTGAAACCACATAAAGAGTTCTGAGACAAGATTACAGTGTGAAGACAAATTAAATATCTGCAGGGGCTGAGTTTCGACTACAGTTATCTTAGTGGAAAATGAGTGTTAATCTCGAGTGGTGCAAAACCTTTTCAGGTGTGGCATTTGAGCAAGGAAAGCTGCTACCGACACCAGAAACGGTTCCATTTCGGTTGTCACGTGACCTAGTAGACGGGATGGGATTGGCTGGGGTGGAAGGAGTCTTCAGGCGTTGCTGTGAGAAGACAATGGATGTGATGCGGTTTTCCAAGGAAGCTTTGACAACTATTGTTGAGGTTTGTTCGACAAATACAAAATACCTTTTGTACTGCTTGTACAGTCAAACCTCTCTAAGACGGACACTTTCGGGACCCGCCTTAACTGTCCATATTAGAGGTAACTGTCTTATAGAGACTTGAAATACAGTAAATGATTGAAAAACGCATGGCATTGCGTGAAATTTCGTGTCCGTTTTCCTCTTACCTGGGTGTCCGTTTTGAAGGGGTTCGACTGTATTACAGCAGACCCTTTTTACGCGGCCTTTTTCATTGATTGTATTGCTGATCGAAATCCGTCCAAGTGACTACACTAGCTTTCAAAAAAAAGCGAAAGGAGGAGGGAGGGGGAGAAGGAAACGCTTGCAGACATGCCTTTGAAGTTTGGATACCGCCCGCTTTCCAGCGAACGATGCTCGTGATTGACCACTATTTTTTTATGATTCCTAGTTTTTGGATCACATATCGTATAAGTTTTTTAGACGTTAACATGTTAGTATTCATGCCCAAGCCAAACAGACAAAAAAATGAAAACCCTTGCTTTGAGTCTTCTACATCGATAACTTTTTTAACCGATAAATGTGAGGTACTGAACCTATGAATTCAAGAAAACACTTAAGAACTAAAAAAGTAAATGACATCATAGTGATGAGTGGTAAAAAATGCTTAACTGGTGGATCTTTGATAGAACAATATAAGATCAAACTTTGCACCTTTTTTTGGAGTTAGTAGAGGGTCCCGAAAGTTCTCCTCATCCCTTTCCCAAACTAGAGCAAGTACATTTCATTTGCCTCGTAACGGACCCCGAAACGCTTCGATTGGTAGAAACCAACTATTTTTACCCAGGTGCTGTTGTACGATCCCCTCTATTCATGGACATTGAGTCCAGAGAAGGCAATGGCTCTGCAACGTAAGGCCGAGGCCGATGTGTCTGTATCAGACATATCTCACGCTGGTGGGGGCGATATCTTAGACGCTCTGGACGGAAGTGGTGACCAGGCTACCGATTTGGAGGAAGCAGCCGAGGTCAACAAGATGGCGGAACGTGCACTGTTGAGGTTGCGACAGAAGCTTGAAGGCGTTGAAGAGGGGGTTCATTTGAGTGTTTCGGGTCAGGTAAGTGAGTCCTGAGTGATGATGATGAAAATGATGACGGCAATGATATATCTAAGTGACGATATGTTAACTGAGTTAGTTTTGTAAAGACAGAAAGTTATGATAGTAGATTGCGTTTCTCATCTCAGTAGTATCTGCTCACGCCATGGTTCTTTTATATTTACAACAATATTTAGACAGAGGTACCGAGTTTAGCAGAGCTGGTTGGAATAGGGCCCTTTTTAAAATGAACTAACAGTTACAGACAAAAAAATGTTTAAAATAAAAAAAAACGTGCTATTGCACTTCTTATAATTGTAATTGTCTTATTGTTTCCTGAAATTTCCTAGAAAACAAAGTAAAATAAACACCTCTGGACTCTTTCTTTGTTGTTGGTTGTTTATGGAATAAAGTATTGGGCTTTGACTAATTGATTAACTACATGCTGCAACAAATAAGCACCATTATACATATTAGTTTGCCTGGAAACTACCTTGGAAATCTCCAAGAAAACAAAGTACAAAAACAACTCCGGACTTTGATTCTTGTTTTTGGCTATTTAAGGAATAATTAAAGTGTTGGGCTTTGACTTGTTGGTTAACTACGTTTTGTAACAAATGTTTACCGTTTTATACATCAGTTTTCCTGGAAAATACCTTGGAAATCTCCAAGAAAACAAAAACAACTCCGGACTTTGATTCTTGTTTCTGGCTATTTAAGGAATAAAGTGTTGGGCTTTGACTAGTTGGTTAACTACGTTTTGTAACAAACGTTTACCGTTTTATACATCAGTTTTCCTGGGAAATACCTTGGAAGTCCCAGAAAACACGATGATTTTCCCCACTATGTCTACGAATCTTGGACCTCGAAGAGTTTTTTCTTTGTGTTCTCAAACACCCCACTTTTTTTTACAGGTAAACCATCTTATTCGCGAAGCCCGGGACTCAAACAACCTTTCCCGCTTGTTTCCAGGATGGCAACCGTGGGTTTGAATGTTTTAGTTAAACATTGACAGTTTCTGCTAATGAATCAAGATTGTTACAGACCATTTCTGTTTAAGTTAACTCTTTTTTCCAAGAATACAATTGTGGTTTTATCTTGTCCAAAGCTGATCCCAAAAGTAAACCAAACCGTGTCCTGGATATTAATCACATGTTGGAATAGGGACTAAAACTTGCAATCTTTTCGATCAGCATTAACTCTTAACAGAAAGATGCTAAATACTTCGAGTGTTGTACATGAAGCGTTCAAGTGTTGTTGTACCCTGGGCTATCTTGTGGGACACTATGAGGTCCACTGATGTCATCTTGCCGCAACTAGTGATGGCGGTAAGCTTCTCCCGAGCCATTTTTCGGTATTTCGGATTTTGCTCCATTTGAATGGCGGACGACTGCTGTTTTTGGCTTGGGACTTTGCACGCACTGCGCAAACGCTGACTTCGACCTGATACTTGGTGTATCAGAATATTCATCTGCTTTTAGCTCAACGGACAAACTGAGTAAACAGTGCCTACAGACACAAAATTCGTTTGTTTGTGCTCTTCCTACTCAAAGAAATAGTTGCTTTTCCCGTTCTCTTTGTTGTTCGGGCAGATTCAAAGCCACTGAACAGAATTGATCTATTTCTGAAGACCTTGGGTTGGTGGTGCTGATGGAACGTAGATAAAAGTTTCGTTAAATTAGTTTATACATTTTACAATGTATTCAACGGCAGTTTTAGAAAATATACTTTCTTTTCTGTTTCGTTTTTTTTTTGGATTTATACCCCACGAATGGAAGAGATAGGTCTTTTCAACGCATTGATATTTTTTAAGAAGGTACGTAAACTCTCGTTTATTTTTATAGTTAAGTTATTTTTCGCACAGATAAACTGTTTTGATAGACAAAACGTAATTAAGTTATTGGGTTTTAAAAGTTAAAAAGGTTGGCTTCACTGATTATGTAACACCTCCGTTGCATATTGAGTTTGCTTCAAACTTGAGATACAAAGAACACCACAGTTTACACTTTCGGCAGTTAACCTTTTGCTAAGTTGTAGTGAATTTCACTGTGAAATTCACAAGTTAGCAATCACCTCTTCAGTGTTTTCACATGCAGAGCCTACGCAGTTGAAAATGATAACGTGGAAAATTTGAAGTTACCGTTCGTTGGCAACTTCTTGTGGGCAGTTATATTTATCAGTACTATTAAAATATCAGCCATATAGCAGTTCAGAGCGGCACGGAAAAATTGTGGCCCATTTTCTAGTCCTGAGAAACCACCCTACTTTATCCATCATTAGACTTTTCATCTATATTTTCCAAAAGGCAAAACAATAATTGTCACGTGTTGATGCTCTTCGGGAAAACAATTTGTTCCATCACAAATGAAATACCGTTACGTAATTGGTAAAGACTGCCTTAAAGTAAATGACTCCAAGATAATCTATACATGCGTTTATAGCGAATTCGTGAGTGTTTTGACTAATTACTGGGCCACCAACAGCCCCGCAAACGTCGCCTTGATTATACAAGTTATCTCCCGCCTTATAAAAATGTGACATTGTACGCATCTAAATATATATATCTATATATCACTACCAAGGAACTTGGTCTAAATAAAGTAAGAAGAGTAATAAAGCGTTTTCAAATATGCAAATTACCAATCTTGTGACGTCAAAGTCGGGAATCCAAAGGGAAAAATTACAAAACAACTGTTA
>JAOBAT010114490.1:0-14141 GCA_026413305.1 Hydrozoanthus tunicans
GGGGGGAGGGGAGGGGAGGGAGTTGTTCAAGAAACTTTCTGTGCGATCGAAAGTCTTCTATCTGAACCTTGCGCTTGTGCCACCTGGCCCACTGTTGAACCAGCAGCCTATATTTTTGGATTATGAACTTCCCTGTACGTAAAATGCTCGGGAAGAAGTTCCCATCACGTATTCAAACACTCCTCATGTCTAAACAGCGAAATCACTTAATTGGGTTATCACATTCCAACAGCTCACATTCTAAATTTATCCTAAGCTCAAGTTTCATAGTTACACTAACATCGCCTCAGGGTACGAAACTCGTAAAGGAATGAAGTAAAAATCCCTTCACTTAGTTCATTTACAAAACTACAAAATAGATTTGCTATAGTCATATATATATATATATATATAAATCGAATCGAAAAAATAATAAGCGTCCCGGGATGTTTTGTTTGGCACCTGACAGTACTCATGTTGGAACCCTTTCCTTCCAAATACATTCGTTAATGAATTCCTTACCCCTCAATACACCTGGTGCATGATCTCCTTACCCTTCCGTACACCTTGGTGCATGAACTCCTTACCCTTCCATACACCCGGTGCGTGAATTCCTCACCCTTCCATACACCCGGTGTATGAACTCCTTATTACCCTTCAATACACCTGGTGCATGAAACCCTCACCCTTCCATACACCCGATGCATGAATTTATTACCCTTCTATGCACCTGGTCCATAAATTCCTTACCCTTCCGTACACCTTGGTGCATGAACTCCTTACCCTTCCATACAGCCGGTGCATGAATTCCTTACCCTTCCACACACCTGGTGCATGAATTCCTTACCCTTCAATACAACTGGTGAATGAACTCCTTACCCTTCCATACATCTGGTTCATGAACTCCTTACCCTTCCATACACCTGGTGCATGAATTCCTTACCCTACCATACACCCGGTGCATGAATTCCTCACCCTTCCATACACCTGGTGTATGAATTCCTCACCCTCCCTAGCACCTGGTACATGAATTCCTCACCCTTCCATACACCCGATGCATGAGTTCCTTACCCTTCCATGCACCTGGTGCATGAATTCCTTACCCTTCCATACACCCGGTGCATGAATTCCTCACCCTTCCATACACCTGGTGTATGAATTCCTCACCCTTCCTAGCACCTGGTACATGAATTCCTCACCCTTCCATACACCCGATGCATGAGTTCCTTACCCTTCCATGCACCTGGTGCATGAATTCCTTACCCTTCCATACACCCGGTGCATGAATTCCTCACCCTTCCATACACCTGGTGTATGAATTCCTCACCCTTCCTAGCACCTGGTACATGAATTCCTCACCCTTCCATACACCCGATGCATGAATTCCTTACCCTTCCGTACACCTTGGTGCATGAACTCCTTACTTTTCTATACACCCGGTGCATGAGTTCTTACCCTTCCATACACCCGGTGCATGAATTCCTCACCCTTCCATACACCTGGTGCATGAACTCCTTATCCTTCCATACACCTTTGTGCAAGAATACCTCACCTTTACACACACCTGGTGCATGAATTCCTCACCCTTCCAACGATTTTGTGCATGAATTCTTTATCCTCCACACACCTGGTGCACGAATTCCACACCCATTCCAAATACCTGGTGCAGGAGTTCTATACCCTTCCAAATATCTGGTGGATGGACCCTCACTCTTGCAAATATCTTTGCATAGAACCCTCATCTTCCCGAATACCTGGTGCACGAAATCCTTACCCTTCCCAATGATGCTCTTCACCTTTCTAAATACATTGGTTGGTGCATGAATTCCTCATCATTCCATACACCTGGTACTGATGAACTCCTTATCCTTTCATACACCTTTGTGCAAGAATACCTCACCTTTACACACACCTGGTGCATGAATTCCTCACCCTTCCAACGATTTTGTGCATGAATTCTTTATCCTTCCACACACCTGGAGCACGAATTCCTTACCCTTCCAAATGATGCTCTTCGCCTTTCTAAATACATTGGTTGGTGCATGAACCCTTACCCTCTCAAATGCCTGGTGCATGTATCCTTTAAACCTTCCTTTTTCTAAAATATCCTCAGCTGTGAGGTACAGCTTGCGATTTCCTTAGTATAAGATAAAATAACTGATACCCTTGCATCAACTATGATACACAGTGAACATTTTCCTATTGTGGGCGAAATAACTAACATCCTAGTATCAACTGCGTGGTACATTGTGTAATATTTTCCGAGGGATAGCAATCACATATATCCAGCATCAATTGCGAGTTTTCTCTATGATCATGGATCAAATATCTTAAACCCTAGCAACAAGTAATGTACAATGAATAATTTTCCAAATGTGGTAGAAATAACGAGGAACGGCTATCGACTGCAAGTTTCCTAAAGGACTAAGTATAAATCAGCTACAGGTGAGGTACATTCCATGATTTTCCAAATGTGGTAGAAATAACAAGTAACCAGTATTGACTGTATGTTTTATATTGACCTAAAACCATCGTATGGTTGAATAGGAAAAAAAAGCATCATGCAGCAAGATAAGTTCGGTGATATCTAATCGAAAGAGCTGAAAATTGACAAGAAATATGTTAAAAAAAACTGATCGTCATATATGTACCTATACGGTGGTCGTAAACAATGTTTTGCATCGAAATAATCATGGAGAAACAACAAGTCAGTATAACATTTCTTTAATGATAAAATACTTACTTTCAAAACCATTAAAGATTGTACAAGCAAATATAGACGCAAATACAAAATCACAACTGATAACTTAACGTATTTAATAGTTCCAAAATTTCATTTCTCTAATCTTATTGCAATAACTCATGTTCTCCCTTTCCTGAGGAAAGACCAAGGGCACAAGATTAAATGCCAAAGATATTTAATCCGCTTTTGATTAGTAAACTAATGAATCCATTGTAATGAACAAGAAGGAGCCTGGTATATTTCCCCCTTGTTCTTTGCTTGCTAAAAAGATGGCAACCGGTACATTTATCCCATCAGTGACAGAACCGAGGGGGGGGGGGCGTACTGGCCCCCCAAATAATTTTTTTGTTGGAGGAGGATGAAGGCAGGCTCCTCCAATAGTTCTCAGGCTAACAATACAAACTTTTTAATGGGATTTTCAAAATTTATAAAGACCAATTACCATTTCCTTTGTGCCCCCAAAATATTTATTGCTTCCGCTGCCCATGTTATTCATAGGTTTGTGGTGCCCTAACCACAACATCTGGTGCAGTTATCTATAGCTCTTAGTCCAGCTATCAATCCACCATGCTAAAAAGATGGTGGTACATTTACCTAAAGTTTTGCTCAGTACACGAAGGCCCTACAAACACTTCCCATTTCCTCTTAACTTAAAACCTTTTATAGCTACTAAATTTTGCAAAAAAAGGATATAATTTCAACCAAAACAATGCCTTTCCTTACAGTTAGTGGTAGTTTAAGGTTTGCAAGACAGTTTGGTAGAATGTGTAGTCGCCATCGTTTTGGTACGGTGGACTACCCTAGCAAACGACAGCGATGCTTAAAGGTATTTACAATTTGCATGAAAACTTAGTTGCTACTCCAACAATGCTGGCCAAGCAACCAAGAGCTGATGTTTAAGACTAACATTTTCCAAAATAAATAAATAATTCTAAACTTTTATTGTCAAAACCCTTAAATTATTTGTTTTTAAAACTTTTTTTCTCAGACATTTAGTGTTTGCTGAAATATCTGAAGAAAAAGAATAAATCTTTGGCAAACATGCATTTATTCTAAGTTCGAAATTATTTCCTAGGGAATTTCGAGGTCCAAGTTATCTATAGCTAAAAGTTTTCAAAAGTACTGGTATTTTGTATATTTCTCAAGTTTATACAGGTTGATATGGTGCTGTGGACGAACAGAAGCAAAATTTTTCAAATTAAGTTCCTGGCATTTTCAATCTTATGTGCTTCCCAAGAGATCAATACCAGGATTTTCCACAAAGTGTACGAGCTCTGAATGTGATGGAGTCTAGTTGCCCAATGTGTTTCCAAGGATTCCTCGCGTGAGGTCCACCTCTATTGGGAACACGTTGGCATCCTTGAGTACGTCATAGGAGTCTTCGTGGTACTTGGTGATTGCAGCCACTAACCGTTGTAGCTGGGACACGATGTCTTGAACTACAGGTTGAGGGAAAAATATAATTAGTATTTCTAAAATATGCTGGTTACTATAGACCAGGTTTTGAAAAGGCATTGAAGGCATTCAGTGCAGGGCTGCTAGATTTGTCAAGGGCTGTTATGTTCATGTGCCGGGAACTGTTACAAAGCTACTCAAAGAGCTGGAATGGCCATCATTACAGCAAAGGAAACAAATCTCACGTTTGACAATGATGTTCAAAACCATTAATGATCAAAGCTGCCCAATCCAAATCCCAGACTACGTCCAAAAGAAAACCCGTATTACGAGATCTTTCCACCCAAAGCGCTTTATAAACTTAGGCAGTAAGAGCAATACCTACAAATATAGTTTCTTTATAAGAACTGTCAAAGAATGGAATGGACTGCCCAGGACGAGTTGATTAAACAGGAGACTCTTGAACCCTGGCCGACTATCTTAATCTTAACCACTGACTTTTTTCCTTTTGTTTCACCTTTACTTGATTGCTTTACACTTGCACTTGTAACTGCACCTTTTAAATCATTTGTTTTAAACATTTGGCACCTGCACTACACATGTATTCACATAATGGGCAACCTTTGCGGATTATGAAATATGAATAAATAAACAAAAAAGGCTACAGTTCCGTAAGTTACGTTAAAAGCACCTCAAGTTCTGCATTGACCACAAACAACATTCTTACCATGTTTCTGATCCAGAAGTTCTAATTTAATGAGTACATCTTGTCTCAGCTTTGCAAATCTCTCTCTTGCCAGCTGTCGACATCTTAGAACAACTCTGCAAAAAAAAGACGAAATTATTCAACTTTGAACTTCCAGCAAATAAATCGAAGTTTAAACCAACAGTGGTCAAATGATTTGCATGTTTGACTAATAACCCATAGTTGCGGTTTCAAATTATGGCCAGAAATATAGCTCTGTGTCGTGCACTTTAACAGTACTTTATAAGACATACTTTTAAAACCTGGGGAAGTCATATGACCATGGTTTAAGGCAAAGAGACAAATGGGAGGCCCTCAAACTGCTAGCTGTGGATTCATGGTTGTCACTCGATGTTTAAAGTCTCTACTTAGGCAAATCTTACAATAATAAAAATGCTAGCATATCAACTAAGTTGAAAAGGGGGATTGTATCATCATGTTTCAAAAGGCTTTTAAAGCTATCTTGTTGTCACCAAGAGATAATTTACAAATGCTGACAGCATCAATCAACTGGAAAAGAATGCATGTCAATCATCAATAATTACAATCCTTTTGAGTCAATATAATTATTATAGGCAATCGAATGAGGCTGATTCAAATGTTGAAAAAATCGAGTGTCTTTTTGCCTAATTCGAAATCTTTCAGAATTAGGCAAAAAGAAAATTGATTTTATGCAAAATTTGACAAGGACTTATTCAATTACCTTTTAATAATCTAGCAGACAAATTATTGCTTTTTTTAGTTTTTCAAGACTTCGTGTGCACAATAATTCATTTTGTAAACATACCATCTTGATTTTCGCTTGCTTGATGAACTAGTTGCCATGATCAGTTTGTACATGTGAAATTTCAAACAGTGGGCAACAATTATTACAAATAAAATAAAGGGCCAAATTCCATACCATCTTGTTTTTCGCTTGCTTGATGAACTAGTTGCCATGAATAGTTTGCACATGTGATGTTTCAAACAGTGGGCAACAATTATTACAAATAAAATAAAGGGTCATAATCTGCCTAGAATTTCTTCTCCTTCTTGTATATAATATTACCTGTAGTCATAGTTGCCTGTCTCCACTCTGTATAAGGATTCATGAAGAGCCTAAAATGCCACAATACATAAAAAAACTCAAACAACAGCTGTATACATAATAATATACACACAAAGCTACCGTTCAAATATAACATGACACATACACATGTGATGAGATAACAATTGTTCTGTAATTATTTATCCCTGCAATAATTATTGGATTCCTGACTATGTGGTAAATTGCATATTTGATTAACTTCAATACCTCAGCAATCAAGAGTTATTTTCATGAAACAAATGACCTTTCTTTACTTTTCAAAAACCTTTCCAGGTTCCATGACTACGATACATACCCTTAAACTTATGTTTCAATAATTTCAATATCAATAAAGGAGTTCAAAAAGTAACTATGAGTGGTTACTCAACTTACAGCATACGCGTATTCCTCATCATCCATTTCCTTGACTTTCAGACAATATGACTAAAGATAAGCAAAAAGTATTAGTAATTGTATTAAAAGTTTAATCAAAGGCTCCATAGCAACCTTCATGTTATATCAAAATGAAGTCTTTTTTATAGTTCAAAGCATAAGAATAATGTTAAACCTTACTAACAGCGATAAACCAACTACCTAAAGGTGAAATCCTTTTATTTTTCTTGCGATCAAACTCCAAAAATTACATAAATCAGAAACTTGTGACGTGTATAAACTTAATTTACAGTACACTATACAATGTTTGTTGGTGTGGCAGAGTGGCAGGTTATAAGCTTTAGAGTTGAAACACTAGTAAGATTATTCAATGTATATGTTTAGAGCCAAGTGATGGAGTGAGTGAGTGAATTCATTTCACTCTTAAACCTTATTGATGACTGACACCATCCATGAGGCAAAAACACTTACTAAATAGTCTAATTACATTCTTACCTTACAACAACAAAATTACATTGAGTACAAATTGTATTATAGTGTTCTAAGAAGCTGTACACACATACAGAGTTATAATATAAGACTCACCAGATACTCAAACTTTGCATCTGCATATTTTTTTATAGTTAGTCTTGTATCAGGGATAGCCTGAAAAATAATTTAAAGTTCTCTTTTTTAACATTTTTATTTGAATTCAAATGTTGCCAGCATGACATTTTACTTTGGTCTGAATGAAACAGTTAGCTTGCCAAAAAGTCGTGTAAACAAAAACAAAATTGTGTGAGGGTCTACTGAACTCTCGTTTTCTCAGTATTACACTTGGTATTAGCAACTGAAAGGATTAAGTAGCTATTAACTTGTTAACACAGTGTTTGCATTTTAAAAGGTTTTTATCAACCAATCATGGTGAAAAATCCTGGAAAAATTCAATGATGTCCAACACCATAAAGTTTGTTCACTCACCTTACCCAAGTACGTATTAAGGTCACTTAACATTGGTTTAACTTTCTTTAAAAAATCCACACCAAGCCTTTCAAAACTCCTGTAGGCACAGTCACAACAAGAACGGTCAGTCACAGGTCAGGGTAGACTACTTATTTCAACAGTTCCTGTGTCAAACAGCTGATCAACACCTAATTTCTCTTTATATACTATGATCACTTGTTATTTTGTTTTGTATAATAAAATATGAATTGTCAAAATTATTTACACAGTGACAATGTGAAGGTGAAACTCAAAACTCTCCTTAACTGTTAAACTTATTTTATTTATTTATTAATTAGTGGATCCAAGTTAATTTACTGACAAAACATTAAATATTTTGATGTGTTTGAGACTGGAGAAATCAAACTAAATAACTTAAAGTCTCTATAAAGCTTATTTTATAAGTTCCAGATGAAAATAATGGTAATTTTCAAAAATAAAACCTTTTCTCGCCATTCCTGTTACAGTTTTTAGACATGAAGCAGGCAATGATGACATAGCAGGAGGCATATGATGTAGCACAAGGTATGAAGCAGAGACAATCTTTTTTACCTCAACAAAAAATTCAATTCTCACTACAATAGTCACAATCTTGAAACTTTAATGCATTATTCCCTCGAAATTGTTTAAAATAAAGAATTTATGACGTTTTTTAACAGAAACAAATTTTTTAAAACAAAAACCACATAACTCATGGCTGCTATGTCACAGGTTACCAGTCCCAGGCCTGCTTGGTCAAAATCTACATCCAGATCTTTTTTAGATTAAAAAGCATACTTAGATGTGGAAATTTTCTTTGATTATTCAAACTTTGAGTTGACAGATGACAACAGTTTTAATCCCAAAAGTAAAAAGTTTTAAGCTTGACAGGGACTTTAAAAACTTAGGTTAGAAACCAACTGTTATTAATTTCTCAAAACTACCGTAATTCATATGTTTTTAATCTTTACTTGAAGCATCACAAACCTGTGGGCATCACTGAATATTGCAAAAGCCTCATTGGCATTTGGTTGCAGTTCTCTCACTCCAACTGATGCAAATATATCCCCTAGTTCTACAAAGTTAACCAGAATACACTTGAATTAGTTGGCACAAATTCATACACCTTCTGTAACTGAACTGCTAAAAACATCTTACAAAAACAACTTACATCACAAAAAAGTGTGTATTTTGTAGGTTGTTTTTACAAGATTAGTACATTTATATTATTACATATTAGTTAACATGTTTGAATACTTCAAATTCAAATATTCAAGACTAGTTATATATGGTATTTTTAAAACAAATAGAATTAAACACACAGATGCTCTGACTAAGGAGGTCCACTGGGTATCCTTTTCATCTAGTAACCCAGATTCTGAACTTATTGACTCAATAACTGTGGTCATTTTGAAAGTCAAAATAAAATCCTTTTACATTTTAAGAAATCTTCTTTCCCTCACCATCATTGAGCAAGAAACAGAACTTGTGAGTCAATAGCACAAAAAATGTGAAAAACCAAAGATTTTGTCTGGTGGACGACGGTAACAGAAAAACTGACCATATCCTTGACTAGCCTTACCACAGGTACCACAGTAATATACACATTACCTTTATGTAGTTGAGACAGCTGGTAGAAGCTCTGGAGATATGCTTTTGCATGATCTAACAAACCTATAAAGGACATAACGAGTGATTAAATCATTAGAATGTAGAACGGTGAGTGGTTTCATTAAAGTTTAGAGCTGGAGGGCACTTAGATTCAGCACCAGGCATGAAGATAATAATTCAATAATTGGAACAGCAACTTTTTCCTTGTTCTATTGTTGAGAAAATGAAAAACTGGCCAAGCAAAGGATTCTTCACACTCTGACAGTCAATTTGCCTGATGCCCTGTTCATTAACAAAACCTCAGGGGTAAGCTTAGATATTAAAATGAATTTGGTTGAGATTTTGCTTGTGAGCCTTTGCTATCTATCTAATTATTATTAACAAAAAATAAAAACTACCAGTGATAACAAATTAGTTTATGAGTTCTTACATAAAGTGATTAGTTATTTAGTACACTCACATATTAAAAAGAACATTCAATTAGTACAAATATATATACAATTTATGCAAATTATGAAGCTGTAATAAGTTACCAAAGTTTGTCTGACTTACCTTTGTATATATTTGAATTCTGTTCTAACTCCTCCATTTTCTTTACCAACCCATCTACAAATAAATAATGTATTTGGCACTTAATTACAGTATCTAGTAACTTATTTTATAATCAACGAATACTTTTAAAAAATTCTTCCAGCTAAGATTTATCTTGAAACAAAAACAGCTAACACTAAAGATTATCTAATCTAGTAATTTATTCAAAAAAATGTAATACTTAATTAGATATTAAGCAACAATCTTTATATTTAACAAGTAAGAATTTTTTGCCAGTTTCATTTAAGCAACTGAAAACTTAATGTTTTTTCAATAGATATCCATCTAATGTATGCATAACCTTCATGTACCCTTCATCTGCACCAAAAAATGCAAGTACATTTATTTAGCAGTTATTGACATAAATAACAAAAACATAGACAGTGATCAACCATAATCATATAGGTATATAAAAGAGAGTTCTAAAACTGATGGCTGGTATTCTAAACTGAAGTGAAACTGGTTTATTTAGTATTTAAAATGACTTACCATTGCAAAGGATGGCCCTGCTAAGCCCAAGTGCATCTGCAGTCGATGAGCTCATATGTTCTACCATACGGTGTTTTACCTTCTTCATGACTGAAAATAACAAAAATTATTTTACTTCATGTTTAAAACAAATTACATCTCACTATTAAACAGCTACTGAAGACTGTTTTTGGAGACAAATACCAACAGGTTCTAAAATATCTTTGTGAGAACCAGAAAGGAGTAAAATTCATTCCCTGAAACCTCTAAAAAGGACAGGTCCAACTTACTTTATATCATTGCTATTTAGAAATTTATACTGAACGAGATATAACGCATGCTCTGATTGGTTGCAAATATATTTTATATGAGAGAATAGAAATGGATTTGATGTCACACAGCTTAATTTTCTCTTTAGTTATTTTCTAAAAGGGATAAAGCAGCATCACTTGTGTTTCTAGACAATTTTAGAAAATGGTTATTATGTAAGAGGGCACTCGAAAAGCAGAGAAAAAAATTTGCTTGGCCTCGTTTTCTCTCAACACTTTCCTTGTGCCCTTGTACATCATAACCTTTTTCTAAAATTGTCTAGAAACACTTAGTACATCTTCCAAAAATAAGAACTTGTAATTTTTCAAACAGCTATCGAAAAACTGATAATATAAAATTATACAGAATTACATTAATATCCCATTAATTTAAACTCTGATTGGAAGCAATAGTCAATTAGAATTAGGGGGGTTCAGATTAACAGAGTTTGATAATTTATTTTCATATATAAGACCAAATCCTAGCAAGATAATGCCTGGACAGGACACTTATTTATTGCAGGTTACCCCCAATTGAACTGGTACTCATTTTTACAGCTGAGTCAAGTAAAGTGTCTTGCTCAAGGACATAACACGATGGTCTGACTGGGCTCGATTAAGGATTAAAAGTCTAAATCGCTTATCATTCAGTCACTGGCCACATGCACTGACAAGATCGAATCAAAATTTAATTTTGTTTTTTTGAGGATTAACCCCAGGGTACAAAAATCAAACCAGTTTGACAAAAAATAGTTAATGGGTTTTCAAAAAATCTGAACCAAGGTAAAAATTGAACCACAAAATGTATTTGACACAATGTTAAAATAAACTTAAAATCTGGTCAGTTCTGAAGTGTTTATTTTGTGCCTGCTTGAAGAGGCCACACAAAGAAATTAAAAAGATATTAGACCTTGTACGCATCAAAAACACGTCATTCTTGCATTGATTATATTCATGGACACTAGCTTGGATAAATTCTTAAAGAATATTATACAATCATAGAATGAGCTCTGAACAGTGTATAACTTACTAATATCCAGTGATTTTCCTTGCTTGGGATCTGCATGTAGCTTCACATAATTGATGGAAACTTCCTCCTAAAATGAGATATAGTGAGATTTTATTTAACACGTGACTGAGAGTACAGTTTCGTAAAAACTTTGAGAAACGCCGAACATAGTAAGTCAAATAACTAGTTGAATTTAATCTGTTGCACAACCATTCAACATTTGACTTGAAACAAAACTAGATACTTGGCGTGAGAGAGAAGATATAAATATTTAATTACAGATAGAGAGATCAGAAACAATCGAACAATAATCAACTTGAATTACTACGTCTACGAATACGATTTTAACAACTTTTGCAGTGTTGTAAACTTAAACAAGTGAGTTGTAAGTCTTTGTAACATATAAACATGACCATATTAACTACTGAAACTACAGTATGTTTCCATTCTTTAATAATAAAAACAGTGCGATAAATTTTCTACCTTAACTGACTGAATCGCACGAGCAACATCAACTTTGGTTTTTCCTCGTAAAGATTTTCCATTAACTCCCACAATTTCATCACCAGCTTGAAGAGTTCCATCCTTGGCTGCTGGAGTGTTGTCAAATACTTGTACAACGTAAAGACAAGGACATAAAGGCGCCCCGCCACCAATACTTATGCCAATAAGATTCTGTTTGTCTTTCTTCAAAGTAACGGACCCCGGTTTGCCTTGGAGGCCCCTAAAAACAAATTATCAAGAGAAATGATTTACAACCTCATCAGAGACAACCTTAATACATTATAGAACATGTTCTGTTTACCTGGGGTCAAGCTCATACTCATATTCCATCATTTTCGTAGGAGAAAAATTATAATATTTACAAGTTTCCCGTTTATTTTCTGAAGTTCCACATCACAATTATTTTGTGAGGCCACAATCGTCCAGCAGTTGCAATCACGTAAACATGCGCAAAATCTAGCTGGTTCTCAGTCTCTCTCGACTTTGGTCGTCCTGGACAACAAGAAACAGTGCCAATTTTGAACTAATTTTTTGATGGAGTTTATAAAGTTTTCGTAAGGTTTGGACAGCTTTTAGATCAAGATGAGTCGTCTTTATGACACTATAGAACCTTCTGTTATTGATGAGCAAATGCTCAAAAAATGCGTCGAAGAACAAGGTCCTAAAGGAGAAGCGGGAAGGATCGCCAAACAAGAAGGACTTGACTTCGCTGATGTTCTGTCATTGAGACTTGATTTTAAAAGTATGGTTTCAACATTTTCGACTACGCAGAAACCTTCTTATTAGTACCTATACATACCATCTTGTTTGTTTGTGAATTGTTAGTTGATGTAGTTGTTAAAAGCAAATGATTCTGCTTTTTAGATATCTTGAAAATTGACAACCTCTGGAGTTTTGTTAGTTTAACCAAACTTCAGTTGGACAACAACATTATCGAAAAAATAGAAGGTCTGGATTTGTTGGTAAATCTGGAGTGGTTAGGTGAGTAAAAACAATTCATCCAATGTGGTTTTGGCACATTGGTTTTAAACTGGCCGTTATCATTCCTGTCTGTCTCGAGTTATTAAACTGACTTAATGTTCACAAAACAGTTTTCTGGACACTCGCAAAAAGTTATTAGGTGTTTTTTTTTCTCTTTAAAGATTTGTCTTTTAACAACATTGAAGTTTTGGAAGGGTTGGACAAGCTCGCAAAGCTCAAAGACCTAACTCTGTACAATAACCGAATATCAAGGATGGAGAGTATGGACTTCTTGAAACAACTTCATGTATTTTCCATTGGCAACAACAACTTAAAACAACTGGACAATGTAAGAAAACACCATTATTTTTTTTTGTTGAAATGTTCTAGCTGGGTTGAAATAAGATACACTTGACAGCACCTTGTCATCTTGTAGCACCCAGAGCTAAATTTTCTAATGTCTGTCATTTGTCCAATGACTTTCCAGTTTCTGAGCACAAACATATGTTTTTGAGGCAAATGCCAAATCAAGGTGGCTCAGTAAATGATGTTACATCAATGTGACATAGATTAAAGACTTTTCTCCTTGAACAGCTAAAACATTGGAGTGCAAAATGCAGGAAAGATGTATTGCAGCTTGATTTTTGCTATTTCTTTAAAAATTTTGTCCTCGAACAAAATTATTTTGTTTTGATGTGACATGATGCAATATCCTTAACCTACATCATAGTGAGCCTGTTTTTCATTATGATCAGTGACAAGGGTTGATCAAGTAAATGTAAAGTTAAAAGGTTTGTAAAAAAATCAGGTTCAAATATAAAAATTTTTTTGTGGATGTTCATTTTTAAATACATAATTGGTTTTGGACACTTTAACAGTGGGCACCCAAGCCATGTTCAGTCACATAGTTGTTGGGCACTACAGCCACATAGGTAGAGGGCACTATAGCAACATAAGTGATGGACAATACAGCCACATACAGGTGATGGGCACTTCAGCCACATAGTAGATGGGCACTACATCCACATAGGTGGTGGGCACTTCAGCCACACAGGTAGTGGGCACTTTAGCCACATATAGGTAATGGACACTAGTACTTTAAACTGACCAAACATAGAAAAGGTGAATCTGAATGTCAGCAGTCATGATAATTCTGCCTCATCAGTATGGAACTTCTAACAAACAAGCTCAGACTCCCACTATCTATGTAGCCTTAGTGCCTGGCACAATTAGTGGCTGCAAGTTGCTTCAAACATGCTTGTGTGTATTTGTGATTTTGATCCAAAAAGCTGCTTCCAAAAGTGTAACATTTGTACTTGACTCTCATTCATAACCTGTATTGGAAAATGATGTGTTTAATTTTTCAGGTTCTTTATCTACGTCGGTTCAAACTTCTGAGAACAATCAAC